>WBNA01000682.1:33861-54750 GCA_013398345.1 Nothocercus nigrocapillus | reverse complement strand
TTTTTTTTTTTTTTTTTTTTTTTTTTTTTTTGTCATCAAACATAAACTTAACATGAAAAGAAACTAGACCCTTCTTTTTGGGTCACTGACTAAAGCATCTAAAGTTTTTTTCTAAATAAAAAAAAATGAGTCTTGGTATGGGCCTTTCTGTAAGGCAGCAAAAGTATGCCTTTGGATATGGAGTTCATTAAAATTGTTAAATTGTTTTATAAGACTTTAGAATACAATGAAATCAGAAATCAAGACAGATGTGTACAATTTTCTTAAATTTATCACTGCCCAAACTTTCAGCATATTCAGATATTCACCCATTTTTTTCAAGGATCTTGAAAAAAATAATTCTTTGGATGTAGTTTGGGAAAAAGCTCTGCTGAGGACTTACCACTTTGGTTCAAGAGATAAGACATTTTCTATCTTGATTTTTCTCCAATGTTTGCTCTTAACAAGGAGAATTTTGTATGTTGATCTTCTAAAAATTGCCAAATATTTGTTGGCCTGTTTTGGAGGGAAGCAGGGCAAGTGTTGTCTTCTGTCTTTAGTGTCTTAGAGCAATTTCAGTGCCCTAGCTCTGCAAGAAAGCATAACTTGAGATACAGAAAAGGGTGTCTGTTTCTACAGAAAAGAATGTCTGTAGTACCAAGGCCCTAGTTATCTTGGATTATAAAGCATTGCTGTCATTCCTCAGTTTCCCACAAATGTAAAGTGGAAGAGGTCAAGAGACTTCCTCAAAGTCTGGGTGTCATGGCAAAGGCACGAACGAAACACTGATTTCCTGTCTCATGGTTGTATCTTATTTTTTGACAGTTTAATTATTCCTGTTAAATAGCTAGCAATAAAATTGATGATAACAGGATGCACACAATGATCTCTAAAGTGAGTAGAAAGGCCTTGCATTATTCCTTTTTTTTTTTTTTCCCAATAAACTTTTTAACATACAGTAAAGATTGATTTCTTTCCCACAGAATCATAAAAAAAGAACAGGGATGGAAAAGATCTGCTCATTCATCTGCTAATTTCTTTTCCAAGTTGTGACTGTTCATCTCCCTTTTCTTTCTTTTGCCTTTTGAGACTGTTCTAGAACTTGGAAAAATTAGGAAAGCTTCCCAATAATTACCTTCTGTTTTTTCTTTCCCCCTCTGCTTATAGCTTTTACCATGAGTTATATATTCATTTACTTTATGTTAAAGTGATTAAATCTGCATGAGAGTAGGAAGAGGGACCTTGGAGGCAAAGTGTCAGATACAGATGTGCTGCTTTGCAAATGTGTCTTCAGAAGTGTAATTGCCCAGTAATGTCAACAATCTTATCTGTGCTTTTGGGCATAATAAATATTCTTAAAGATTTTCTTTGTCCCTCCATCTAAGTTCCAAAAGCATGACCATACAAATAAAAACCTTTTGTATTTTATCAGTGTTGAGCAAACATGCAAATAAGTCAAATTAGTTGATCTCATATGTATTCCTTGTTACTTTTTTTTTTCTTTCATTGGTGAAAACACTGAACTGATTACTTAATTTCTCTTAGTGATTAAAAATGTTGTCTTAAGAGGTGTTTTAGTGGGAATATATTAAATACGAAATTCATCTCTAGTAAGCATGGGCGCCTATCTTTCTCCTCCAAGGCCAACAGAATAAAAAAAAACAAAATCACAACTGTTGCAAAACTGCCCAGGTTGGCTATGCTGTATATGCTGTAAGCTTTTTTTTTTTTTTTTTTTTATCTGATGCACCTTTGCTCTGTTTTACAGTGGAATTAATATGCAGCATTTAGGGCATATCTTAAAAGCACAGATTGTTTTAGCTCTTGGTGCCTGAGTCTTGGCAGTGCTGCCTATGCAGAGGGACAGGGTGCTGAGTCAGGGGACAGCCACTGAAGGCTCCTGTGTGGAGGGTAGGTGAATCTGGGTTGTGTCTATATGTGGAAGTTGCAGTAACTAGACCTCAGCTAACTCTGCAACCTGTTCCAAAACTGTGGCTTGGGCGTCCTGCTTTGCTCCTGACAGCTAGCTCCCTTGCGCGGAGAGCACCCCAAAACAGTGTCCACGTGCATGGGGAGTGAATTTACAGTGAAAGCGTAATGCAACTGAGTGTCCACAAACCTCTTTGTGTAGGCTTGCTGTATGCAATGAAGGGCTAATCTAGTTTCATTTGCAGAACCCTTTGATTTCTCCCCTCCACCATGTTTTAATAAAACTCGTGGATGAGAGACTTTCAAAGGCCAAAAACATCATGCAGGAGCATAACTAACTAAAAACTACTAGGAAGTCAGCAGCAAATGCTGTCTGGCTTTGTGAGCTTTAAAAGAATGCAGATTCTCAGATTTAGGTGTGAGGTTTATGCTTTGGGTGTGAAATACTTTAAAATGAGAATTAGATAGCTTTGTGAGATATAATTTTCATGTAATAATTTTTTTTTTCTTGAAACAGAAAGGTTAGCAAATAAATTTACTGTGAAGGTAAACTGAGAAAAAATGTCATGCTATGTAAATCTCCATTGGCCTTCATGCAAAAGCAGAGCAGATGTATAACTGTGTGCACTCTTCTTAAACTGGCTCATTTTGTATGCTGCAAAGTCCTCATGTGTTGAACAAAGCAAGTCTCAGTGTAGCAGAGGTAGTGCTGAGAACTGCTTATGATTTTAGAAGGAAAAAATATTGCTCTGTTTAACTTTCACATTCACTACCCAACATGACTGTTTGCAAATTCAGTGTTATTTTTGGTGTAGCAAATGAAGTAGATCTGTGCTTTAAAGAACATAATTTTGCTTATGTGAAAATGTATTTAGTCTAGAATGTATCGGGAAGAGAATAGGAAGGGTGTTTCTGATGCAAAGCATACTTAAGAGCAAATAAAAAACCACAGCTTTTTAGGGAGGAGAATTAACAGTAGCTCAGTTGCATGGGTGTATTGAAGTCAGCTGGCTGAAGCAAATTTGCAGAATAAACGAGTAAATGTACTGTAGGTGAATCAGTTTTTCACTTGGGGAGGGAAGGAGGGAACCCATAGTAATCTAAGTATACATCTGTTAGCTCTTCTAAACTTTTAAAAAGCTGCCACTTATCTGTGCTAAATTGTTTAGTTCTCAAAGCTAATTGTAGGTAGGTGCATGGTCTACAGTGGGGTGCCTATGAGGGTCCCTGGCTAGTGCCAGGAAATAGCCTTGCTTTAAATGAGTGAAACACTCCCTGTTTTGCAGGATGGATTGTCAAATTGTCAAAGGAATGGTGGAACAGATACAACTGAGACTGGAGCATCTATCTTATGAGGAAAGGCTGAGAGAGCTGGGCCTGTTTAGCCTGGAGAAGAGAAGATTGAGAGGGGATCTTATCAACATGTGCAAATACCTGAGGGGAGGATGTAGAGAGACTCATAGAATCATAGAATCATTATGGTTGGAAAAGACCTTCAAGATCATCGAGTCCAACCATAAAAGAGGATGGGACCAAACTCTTCTCGGTGGTGTCCAGTGACAGGACAAGGGGTAATGGGTACAAGTTGAAACACAGGAAGTTCCATCTCCATGTGAGGAAGAACTTCTTTACTGTGAGGGTGACAGAGCCCGGGAACAGGCTGCCCAGAGAGGTTGTGGAGTCTCCTTCTCTGGAGATCTTCAAAACCTGTTTGGATGCCACCCTGTGTCACGTGCTCTAGGTGTCCCTGCGTGTGCAGGGAGGTTGGACTAGATGATCTCTAGAGGTTCCTTCCAATGTTAACCAATCTATGATTTTGAGATGGAGAGGCAAGGGTTTGAGACAGAAGAACGGTTGGGAATGAGCAGCCAAGAGACTCCATGATGAAGCTATGCAGAATAGCTTGTCTGACTATGACCTGAGTAACAAACTAGGAGAGGTGAGGTATAATGTCTCAGTCCTCTCCAGCCATCTCCTGTGGGGTTGAATGAATTGGGTTTGTGTGCATGAAGTTTAAAAATACTAAATAATTTTAATCATAGAATCATAGAATGGTTAAGGTTGGAAGGGACCTCTAGAGATCATCTAGTCCAACCTCCCTGCACACGCAGGGTCACCTACAGCATGTGGCTCAGGACTGCATCCAGGCGGGTTTTGAAGATCTCCAGAGAAGGAGACTCTACAACCTCTCTGGGCAGCCTGTGCCAGGGCTCTGTCACCCTCACGGTCAAGAAATTTTTCCTAAAGTTCCTGTGGAACCTTTGGTGCTTCAGTTTGTGGCCGTTTCGTCTAGTTCTGTCGGTGGCCACCAATGAAAAGAGGCCAGCCCCATCCTCCTCACTGCCGCCCTTGAGGTATTTATAGACAGAGATCAGGTCCCCTCTCAGCCTTCTCTTCTCCGGGCTGAACAGGCCCAGCTCTCTCAGCCTTTCCTCATAGGGCAGATGTTCCAGGCCCCTGATCATCCTCGTAGCCCTGCGCTGGACTCTCTCCAGCAGCTCCACATCCCTCTTGTACTGGGGAGCCCAGAACTGGACACAGTACTCCAGGTGTGGCCTCACCAGGGCTGAGTAGAGGGGCAGGATCACCTCCCTCGACCTGCTGCAGACGCTCCTCCTAATGCACCCCAGGATCCCCTTGGCCTTCTTGGCCACAAGGGCACACTGCTGCCTCATGGTCAACTTGTCATCCACCATGACGCCCAGGTCCCTCTCTGGAGAGGTGCTCTCCAGAAGGTTGGTCCCCAGCCTGTACTGATGCATGGGGTTATTCCTCCCCAGATGGGAGGGATCATTGTTTTAATCGTGAAACCTCTGTAAATTTTGGGCAGCCTGAGTTTGAAAGCCATGTCCCGTATGTGCCATGTCCTGGCTAGGAGGCCACACAGGAGCATAGTTGCAAGCTGCTTGCTGCAGGTCTGTGCTCAGCGCTATATGGGGACAGTTCTGCATGGCTGCTGCTACTCTTAGCACAGTGAATGCTTAGTTCACTGTTGGGTTCAAATGCTGTTGCCCTGCAGTTAGCTGGTTTCAGAGTATGTTGTCATGTGGCCTGGCTACTTCCTTATAGTGAGGAAGCCTGAGGATCAAGATGTATGAAGTTTCTTTTACATTTAATAGACAAGGGTTACAAGTCGCTTATGGCTTTGCTAGTAGCTTTCTGCTTGCTAAGATGCCGTGGCCCTGACTTGCATTAGCAGGTATGTGCAACTCATCTTAAAACTAGCTGGGAAGATAACTGGTTATCATGTAAAACTGATGCTCCTTTATTCCAGGCTTTTCTGCTCACTGGATTTCTATCAATGCAGTGGCATAAGGCTCACCTACATATGTGGGTCATTTCACTGGAAAGCCAAACCATTTCAGATTTACACTAGTTATGTTGTCAGTAAAACTGGTTGCTTTAACCAAGACTGAGATGTGATCCATAGGGCATTTTCCAAATGGGCATTTATTTTATTTTTTTATTTTTAGCAGTAAATGCCTTGAGCTTTTCATGGATATAAAGGGAATGCAATTCAGTGTTTCTTAGTGTGATAAGTAGGTCATAACTGAGAAGACTTTCTGTACATCAAGATTTTAGAACAACAGTAACTTACGATTATGAATACATACTTTGTTATAACAATATTACTCTTTTCTGGAACACTTTGTGCATCTTGCACAGCAGTTTATATTTTCAGTAGGTCAGCAATACAGATATTTCCAATGAAGTTGCATTTCAGTGTCTGAAATCTG
Source organism: Nothocercus nigrocapillus (assembly GCA_013398345.1). NCBI lineage: Eukaryota > Metazoa > Chordata > Aves > Tinamiformes > Tinamidae > Nothocercus > Nothocercus nigrocapillus. Next base: position 49,105 of record WBNA01000682.1, on the reverse strand, counting down.
CCTCTTATATGTGATGTATTTTTGTTCTAAGCTGGCTGTATGTGTGGCTATTCTTCTATATATGTTATCAAATAGTGACTTTAAAAAAAACTATATTTTTAAAAATAAGCAACCAAACAGAATTTTAAGAAAATCAGATAAAGTTTTTCTTCTCTTCTTGTATGAGACAGAAACACAGCACAACATAAACTTGATCTGCTCTTTTAATCCCCTCCTCAAAAAAAAAAGAATAAACGGATATTACAAAAGGAATTTCAGCAATTATTTTTATATTAATATTGTGTTTGCAGTATTTTTTTTTATCCTCTTGCTTTCAATTATGGAGTTGAGCATTAGGCAGTACAAGAGCTTTCTAGTCTAGTCTTCCTTTCAAAAAGATATATACACTTAATATTCAGGTGCATTAGAGTATTGTTTACAAATGACTCACAAAACTTGGGTTGGGGGAAAAGGAGAGAGAAATAACTTCTCTTTATGTCATGTGCAATATCTGAATCAAGCCACAAGCTGAAGGCAGTGTCAAAATAGGATATGGAGTTACAGGGTTTCCTCTATGTAACAACTCTTGTAGCTCCTGTTGCTGCTGCTAGTGAGTTAAGTCTGTAAGTGGGTTCATAATGGCTTAGTGTGAACAACTGTAGCAATAAATATCTTGAGACATTTTTTCCCCTCCCAAAATCTCATCCTGTTTTGAAAAAGGAGAGTCATTTTCTGCAAAAGGTGACCCAGGGCATCTGCCTTGGTCTGGTCCATGTGACTTGCTGCTGCTTTGCCTCCTATAACTGTTCTCCTAATAGTTTGGTTCTTGGGCGGTAGGGGAGGAAGTGATAGCAGTGCTGTGCTGCTGTGCTAATTTTCATTAAAATGTCTCTAGATGTAATGGCAGACTTCTGTTGCAAGGCCAAGTTTACAATAGAAAGTTAAAATCAGTAATGGTACTGTTCCAATGTTACTTAACTTTTTTGAAATAAAATGTTTAACACACTGGTGAGAATTTCCCACTATGAGCTCCTGATGCTTATTTTTCATTGCCTTTTCTTGCCTTGAAAACTTACTACTGTTCTCTGTCCTGAGCTTTCCTTGGAAATGGCTTTGCATTTGTTTCTTGTTTCCTTTGGAAAAAGGAATGTAAATGCTTCAAATGGTGCTTTTTGTCATACAACAAAATGTATAAATGCACTTTGACCTGCTTGTCAAGTATAAAATTGCTGATACAAAATATGAAAGCACCTTTCTTTACAGGTAGTGCTTTTAACCTCTGCTACTGCTTGTGCAGATAATCTTATTTCAAAGATAGTTTGAAAATCAGGCTCATGGGAGAGTAAAGACTTTTGTCACTTCCTTTGTGAGTTAAACATTCTTTGCTTGCTGCAGTTTGCAGTGTACAGCAATGTGCTGAAGCTCAACCTCCAGGTTGGTTTGGGGTTTGGACTCACCTTCACTCTCCCTGCCAGCCCCGCTATTTGCTTCTTGCCACTGCTTCAGGAGGCAGCAAGGGGAAATGGCATGGGTCCAATAGCACGTTTAAAGGGAAAAAGAGGGAAAAAGTCTTTTAAAAATCAAAAAACAACTTGGCCATTCTATTTTTTTCTTTAAAACTACAGCTTGCAGAATTAAGGCAGAAAAACTTGTCCTCTATGGAGTGATGCTTCTACATCAGGAATATCAGTAAATTTCTTTCTTATAAACTGCTCAAGACTAAAATGCTAGTTATAATCCTAGTCATAGCTTTGTGCACAGACTCTTTAAAAACATTTTTTCCCCTCCTCTACTCTGAGCTTTGGAGCAAGGTAAGTTAAATTCAAGCGTGATGTTAGCACCTGCAGTCTTTATTTTTTCCCCATTTGTCTTCCTGTTGTTTTACTTGCTCTCTGCAGTGTTGTTCCTGTTTGCATCAACTAAGGTAAATGCTGTCTAACTCCTCTTTTGCTACTGAATGCAAAGAGCTTGAAGAAATGAGGATCCAGTTCCCCCCGCCAAATCCTCTTTCCTGCTTTGTTGATTTCCTACCGAGCAGTTAATGCTCTCTTAATAAGAGAAACTGCTGATACTGTAACACAATGGCACTCCACACCCCACTAACCACTAATGCAAGCTCTGCACCTAGCACCCATATGACCAATATGTAACAATAAGCAATACTTTCGGTTTTGCACTGTATCAGTTGCTGCAGAATAAACTTTTGGAGCAATGAAAATTACCTCATTGCTTTCTGCTCTGAATTTAAAAAAAAAAAAAAAAAAAAAAAAAAAAAAAAAAAAAAAGAGAGAGAAAGAGCAAAAAGAACCATATCCTTCCATTTAAACATCTTTATTTCTTTATAAAAGTGAAAACTTCTGCAATGGGGATAAAATCAAAGTGGTATATAAAGTATGAAAGATGTAGAATATGGCAAAGTGGCCAAGAAGTTTAGCATAGGAGTTTTAGGTGTTCTTGAACCTGAACTGTGGATTGTATTACTCTAAATTGACTTCAGAAATCAGAAGCTTTAAATGGGACAGGGTTGTGGTGGCTTGTTGTTTGCACCATACTATAGAAAAAGCTCAGATTCTATGAAAAATCAGGGAACTGGGCGTGAGGCAGCACTGCTACTTAAAATCTCATTAATTACATTTAGGTTCAGGATAGGCTGGACTTTGCAGGGCTGCTTTTTCATGAGAGTGTTGTGGGGCTGGTGTTGCATGATAACCTGGTGGGTGGTTGCAGAGATGATCCATACAGTGCTCTTTCTAACCCAACAATTAGGAAAAGTAGAAGAGATTTTTTTTTTGTCTACTTGTCTGATGCAAAGATCCAGTGTTTATCAGTGGGCCATATAAAATTGGAGCACTCTAACAGCTACTGCTAAATTTTTGTCCACCTTTTTTTTAAAGGTGGAGTTGCTGTCTGTTTTTTCCAGACTTGTTAGAAATGATTTCATCCCACTACACTTTTTAAAATATCTGTATCCCCCTTAAGAGAAAATGCATTGGAAAACTCCTTGGTAGTGATTGCAGAAACATGAAACTGAAGGTGAATGCAGCACTTTGTTTTTTTATAGAAGCTAAGATATGTTTTTAATAAAGTGTGTACTATTAGCGAGTATTATTGAACCTCTGTCAAAACAAGGATTTGATATGTTAAATCTGGGCTCGGTTGGAAATAAATTGTGAGGGACCAAGAGGGCACAAGTGATGTGGGCAGGATTTCAAGAGCTGCAAATCAAAATACTGTATCATTTGTCCAGTGAGAGAGAACCAGCGTAATATATCTGTTTATAGCTCCAGCAGGTTGCTGTACCTCAGACTTTAAAAGGTTATTCTGAGCACTTGCTTTCTCCTCTTAATTTCTCTTAAACCGAGTGGCTAGTATTAGAGGAGCATTACTGCTTTTCAGAAAAACTTGGAGCATATCTTCTTAACAGTAAAAGAAAAATCAAGTTTTAAGTAGGTATAAGCTGTGCAGTTACTGGACTAAAAGTGTCAATTGCTACATGCTTAATAGGAACTAAGCTTAACAGGAATTAATAATGTATGTGTGTGTGTGTTTCCTACTCCACTGACCTTCAATTTAGAAAAAAAATATGGCTTTGGCAGCTGTGCTGCTGCGCGGTGGTTAAATGGCATTTAAACTTTGCTCTGCAAGTGGGCTGGGTTATTTTTCCACTGGGAAATCAGAAGTGTCGATGTTGGAATTCCTTAAGAAGCTCAAGGAGTGCATGGTTAGTTGCCTCCTCTTAAAAAGACTTTTCCAAGCTTGGAATAGATAAAATGGATGGCTGGTAAAATATTGGACTCCAGTTCTTCACACTGGTTCCTCTATGAAAAGTTAAGAGATAGGAGCTGAGCTTTGTGTGAACTTCTGGTATGTGCTATTTTCAGTACTCATGTAGAAGTAGGCGTGGGACTTACTGATGTCTCTCCGCACTGTATTTGGAGATATCATCAAGAAATCACGGGTGTGGGAAGCTGCCTGCAGGTGTGAGATGCTGTATCTTCTTTCTTTCTGATGTAATGTACTTCTCTCTTTAATTCAGGTTCACATAACACCAGGGACCAGAGAGGCGTACGTAACACTTCTGCGGTGCTGGGGCCAACCTTCTGAAGGAAGGCTCTCAAATACTGTTTTTTATCTTCAACCTGCTCATCCTGGGACTGACCTGTCTTTGGAGAAAAGTTCAACAGAGGAAAAAGACTTTCATGTTGGAACAGTTATAACTGAATTTATTTAAAGAACTTTCATGCCCTCAGACCCTTCTGCAGAGATTGAGTCCTGCTCTTCATCGGTGTTTGTGCTTCAGACTGTAAACAATGAGCGAGTTCTGGTTGTGTTTCAACTGCTGTATTGCAGAACAGCCTCAGCCTGTAAGTATGAACATTGGCACTGTTTTGTTTGTGCATAATTAACTGCATTGTTCACTTTTTCTGGTCCTGTTTTAGCTTTCTAAATTAGTGTGGTTGGATTAAGCTCAGTGAGAATTAAGGAATTGCCTACCATTTTGGTTTAGCTGGGACAGAAAAATGTCTGTTCTACACTGGTATCATGTAGATATTTTCTTATCCTTAATCTTAAATCTATCAAATGTCTTTGAAAAAGAGCCTTTATATTTTTGAGTTGTGGAGAGGGAGAAAGGGGAGGATGAGGAGGGACCAAAACTATCATTCTAAAATCTGCCAAAAAGCAGGTGGAAATCTGGAAATGCAATGACTTCTGGTATTAAGGACAATCTTCAGGTGTGACTGGGTAATGCTGATGAAAGGAAATATTTTTGTTGAGAAACATAGGGTGAAATGCAGTCCTCCACCTTTTTTAGCATTTGCTTTCAGCCTTAATCTTTTTGGTGATTTGTCATAAAACTTTGGGAGGGTGAAAGGATGCATTCATGCCACAAATATTCCTTTTTCTAGGATTTGGAATGACTGTAGTGTGATTGAGCACATACTGAACAACTTGATAAAAGCAATTCAAAGCATTAGATGAAAGAAGACTACAAAAGTACAAAAATGTTCTTGCGGTTCATGCACCTGAAAAAAAGTAGCTTTAGAGTGTGCTTTTTGGGCCCAGTGCTGTTGAGAGAAAATCTGCCCACCGTCTAGGGGGAATTAATCAGGAACTTGATTAAAACCCGAGAAAAAATCATTCTATTGAGTGCAGCATCTAGAACAAGCTAAATTCATGCATGGAAGGGCCAGGCATCTCCCAAAAGCATGTGGAAACAAGTTCAGTGACTGCTGAAGGATATAAGAGTATCCTAAAGTGAATAGTGCAAGCTCAAATTAATATGCTCAGATGATAATATTTCCCTTTAGGGAAGGCAAAGGATTGAAAAACCTAATGTCTGATGACTTGAGGAAAAAGATGGAAATTGTAGTTGTGCAAAGCCTAATAGTAAGACTAATTCTTAAGTGGTAACACAAATGTTAGAAATGTGACCATTAACGTTTCAAACAAATAAATGCAACTTTATCTCACTTCTAATATGAGCGAGAGGAAGGGTTTATTTCAGATAGCAACATGAGAAGTTGCAGGCCTCTCCTGTGCAGTCCTTCAGAATGTTATTTGCAAAGTTTTTGAAGTATTATATTTTTAAACTAAAGATAAGGTATGTTTTTTTGAGCAAGATGGAAAATTAAATACCTCCCCGCCAAGATCTCTGTCTTGCTCCTTATTATGATACAGTTACACTATTGCCCAAGAAATATGTGGTATTTTAATGCATCATTTAATGATCTGTGGATAATAACTCGTGGAAAGGGTGTATAATGCACTTCAAAAGCGGAGAAAGGGGGCAAATTACCCCTTTTCATATGTTTCTGCTGCTCTGGTGGTGTGCATTTGCTTAGAAAATTAAAACCATCCTTATGCTGCACTTTAAGTGCTGACCTAGTTCCTGAAATCTGCCTTTCAAATGCTGTAGGAGCCTGCTATTTTTGAAATGCCAGAGCTCTTCAGGAGGCATCTCAAAATGTCACTTTGGATATAGGTACTTCACTGTCCTTTTCCAACAGCATTATGCAGCTTGCTTTACTTTGTGTGGTTTTGTGTGACAGTTGTTTGGCCATGCACCTTTGCATTAAATGGAATATTTAATCAGATATGTATACATCTGAATGAGTATTTTTGCCCTATGATGCATGTAGCAATGCATATTCCATCAGTGTAAGCAAACAGATAAATTGGTCTAGTTGTAAGGGAGCAGTTTTCACTACCTTTGTAGGTGTTGTGTGACCACATGTTCAAAAGACTTATTGCAAAACATGCTAATTTGAGGGGCAAAGATACTGGTACTTACCTTTTGATACAACAAGACAGTAAGGGCAAACATGTACACTTGCAAAAAAAGCTACTTCTCCGTGCCCTGCTGTCAATTGAATTTGTCAGTTGATCCAGTTGCTGAGGAGAAACTGTCTTCTGTCCAGTTGCATCTCTTCCATATGCCTTCTTTCACCCTACCTTGTGCATCTTGGCTTTTTTCATGGCCTGACCGACAGTGTGGCAGCTCTCACTTAGAAGCTCAGCCCTTACATGAAGTGGGCTGTCTCTGTTAGAGGACTAATATGGCCTTGTAGAAACGCTAGCAACCAGTCTCTCAAAATAAAGACCTTGAAAGCAGGAAGCTATTTAATCTGCTGCTTATTCTGTCCCATGCTGAAAATGTTTCTTTGGTGTTTTTTTTGTTTGTTTGTTTGTTTGTTTTTGTTTTTTTTTTAAACTTGGCATTCTCTGAAGCACGTTTCTCTCCCCAGCTATTTCCTAGTTTGTATGTTCCCAAGTGAGAATATTTTAACTTTGCCTGATCCCTTTAATGGGGCTCAATTAGGGTTTTGATTCCCAGTTGTTTCGAGTTGGTATGTGGTTACTGGAATAGATTGGGAAATGATTTGGGGCTAGGTAGGGATTTGTCTCCTAACTTTAAACAAAGAAGTTGAGTACTTCTTTGATGGTATAGTCCTGCATTTCATAATCCACTTGGGTTCTAGTGAGACACTGTTGGCCAGTGGTTTAGAGCAGAGGGGCAGAGCTCATCTCCTTCCTGTGTACAGTGGGAAATGCTTAGCAGAGGCTGCCTCTTACCCCTGCTTTGCTTCCCCCCTTCTGTGGGATGGGGGAGGAGTGGCAAAGAACTTTGGAGTTTCCCTTTGCTGAAAGAAATTGTGATCTCTGAAATCTGCCTACCTATTTAAAAACTGAAAATGTTTCTGATGGACAATGAGCTGGACTCAGATGAGTACTATAGGAATTTGTGGCAGGACCATAAAACAGTGTCCTCCTGTCCTCAGGTTGCCATAAACACCAATGAAAGTCTTGTCCCCCTGAAACCCCTGCAGCCATGCTGGTGACTTTGAAAGCAGATTTTTGCAACTCAACCCCCTCCCTTATTTGAGAGGATGGCCAATGTTGTTACCCTTGTTTTAAAGTTGGAAGAGTGAACATGGGCTACTTAGAGCCACATGCTAATTGAATGTCCTGGGCTTTAGACCCTCCAATCTTCAGCGAGCAAAGGACAGAAAAATTGATTGGGGACATTTAGGATGTTGTGGTAGGTGGGGGGAGGGGAAAGAATCAGACAAAAATTTGAATAAAATGTAAGAACAGGCTTAGGACTGATGAACAGATGATAATTAGGTGATTACCCTGGATGATAGACTTTTAGAGATGATATTACTTCAGAGGTTTCAAAAAGATGATTGTTTAAACTAATTATTAATCTTTACCTCATGATGTATATTTGCATAAAACTTGCCTTTTGGGCTACTTTATTAGTTTTGGGAACTGAAGAACTGATGCTATTAGGAATTAAATCCTCTAAAAAAAAGCATACTTGATTATGTTGAACAGGGAACTAAAGTTGTCTGTTAAGGGAGTGTATGATTTATGGAAGGAAATTACTTTTTATGATTCATAAAGTTCCTCTGAACATAGGGAGCTTCCAAGCCAAACCCACTCCAGGTAAAGTTCTTGAAAGGCCATAATAAAATTAATACAGGACTTTATGTTGTTTAACCATTTACTTGGAATAAATCTTGTTTTAAATATAGCTTGCTGTACTCCAATTATTTAGAGATGTTTAATTCCTGGACGCTGAGTTGATGATTAAATAATAGACCAGTGTTCAAATGGGAAAATAAATCCCTCTAGGCACGTATTCCAAGCAAATTTGTTAGAATATGCATGAATGTAACATAGATGTGCATGCACTCATGTATATTGGATTGCATGTGTTTGTGGCAACAGCTGGGCAGTACTGAACTTGTGAAGAGCAAAAGAAAAACCAGCACAAGAAGAGGCGTGCTGATGTGCAGAATAGTAAGCAAAGGAACCTACAGGGCCTTTTGTTCTCCAGGGAAAAATATCAAATGCATGCTTTCTTTTTGTAACATCAGAATTGTGCTTTGAAAATGAAATGCCTCTTCAGTTTGTAATGCAAAGAAAGGAAGCTTTGGGGGAGAGAGGAAAAAAAAATGCACTAAAATCTCTGTGCGTCAGACAATAATGGGTCTTAACGTGGCAGAGCAGTAAGGGTGTTTTAATTATGGCTTTTAAAGCTGTGTATTAAAACCTGTCAACATTCTTTTAAGCACTTTAGGCTATGTGCAGATAATTTCTTTAAAACAAAAATACATATATATATATATATACTGCAGGTCTGTAAAAACGCTATGCCATCAGTGCTAGGCTACTCCCAGTCATGATTATGAGGATGAAAAATTGTTTAAAGCTGCTGTGATAAAAGTGATGTGGATAAAGCTAACCGTTGGAGGGCTGGAGCATCCACAGGCCATAAAACTGGACTTCTGCATGGCCTTAGCCCTAAAGAAATGAAACCTCTAGGCATGTCTCTCTGGTCAGCGGGACTCAACTGCTTTGTGGAATTAGGACTGAAATGGCAACATTTCCATGGGAAACGGAGAGGTTTGGGGTTCCTACACAGAAAAAGTATTTGAGGAAGCATCTGCTCTACTTAACACATACACACCCACAGTAATACAGGCAGCAGACTGACTGGTGTGTGAAGATGGCTATGGTAGCAGACCTAGTGCTCTGTAATCCATAGTTTTTCTCATTTGTGAAGGATTTGCTTTGGGTGGTAGGTTGTTCTTTGTCATTTTTCTACGTGGAAGGAAGGCTCTGCTGAATTTTTGCATTGAGTAGTTGAGTCTAATCAGCTTCTTTCTATCTAAAATGGCATGACTTGCAGAAGGACTTTGTAAGGCGGGTAGTACTGGTGTGAGATGCCTGCCTTGTAACATCTGTGGCAGTGTTTTCCGAACCTGGGGGTGTCCTGCTTTTCCTTTGAAGACAGTAAGGCTGACCTCGTAGTAGGCTGCTGGGATCAGTGCTTCATTTTGCCAAAATGCTACACTGCAGTCAGTGTTTTTGTCGCTCTGTCTCTGAACTTGACACCAGTGTAAATACTCATTTCTGTTTAGTCTATTTGGTGTAAGAACTTCTATTCAAACTATTTAAGCCACCTCAGTTTTTTATAATAGAAGTGATCAGGCACTTAGGATACATTAAGTTTAATAACAACTTCTGCTCCAAATTCAGTCAGTTCATATTATATCTTGATGGGGAAGAAGGAAGAATTGTAAAGAGAATGAGAGGATTTTGTTTGGCTTAGGTGTCCTCTTATTTTTTTCCTGTAATAAGACAAGATTTGTCCTTTGAAGCTTTCTCTGAAATATGACTCTAAAACCTGTTTAACCATATAGTCGTTTGTTGCTCAATAAAATGTACATCTAAGGATCGCGTTTTACAAGGAACAGCTTTTTAAAATACGGAAAACTTGCAGTTGCCTGGTCTACAAAGTGAGTCAAGGTTCAGAGAGTCAAGCGGGGTCTTTTTCCCACACTGGCACAGTAAGTTTTCTGCAAGTAATCCCTTTGCTTCAGCTCATTGGAATTTAGTAAATAATTCAGTCATGGTCAAGAAGGAATAGCATTCGACTTGGGCTCTGAGCTATGTTGGCTCTGCAGGCATTGCAGGGGTGAATATCACTAACCATTTATTTCTTGTGACCAAACTCAGCAGGAATGCTACACACAGTGTTAAATGCTGCCCAGAGAGGTTGTGGAGTCTCCTTCGTGGGAGATCTTCAAAACCTGCCTAGATGAGACCCTGTGCTCTAGGTGTCCCTGCTTGAGCAGGGGGGTTGGACTAGATGATCTCTAGAGGACCCTTCCAACCTCAACCACTGTGTGATTCTGTGAAACATAGAATCATAGAATCATTATGGTTGGAAAAGACCTTCAATTCTTTCTTGTAGTGAGGGGCCCAAAACTGAACACAGTATTCGAGGTGCAGCCTCACCAGGGCCAAGTACAGGAGGACGAGCACTTCCCTAGTCCTGCTGGCTGCACTGTTCCTGATAGAAGCCAGGAGGCCGTTGGCCTTCTTGGCCACCTGGGCACACTGCTGGCTCATGTTCAGCCAGCTATCAACCAGCACCCCCAGATCCTTTTCTGCCACGCAGCTTTCCAGCCACTCTGTCCCAAGCCTGTAGCACTGCATGGGGTTGTTGTGACTGAAGTGCAGGAGCCAACACTTGGCCTTGTTGAGCCTCATACAGTTGGCCTCAGCCCATCGATCCATCCTGTCCAGATCCCTCTGCAGAGCCTCCCTACCCTCAAGCAGATCTACTCTTCCTCCCAGCTTGGTGTCGTCTGCAAACTTGCTGAGGGTGCACTCAAGCCCCTCATCCAGATCATTGATGAAGGTATTAAAGGGGACCAGCCCCAACACTGACCCCTGGGGAACACCGCTCGTGACTGGTCACCAGCTGGATTTCACTCCATTCACCACCCCTCTCTGGGCCCAGCCATCCAGCCAGATTCTCACCTAGCGAAGAGTCCACCTGTCTAAGCCATGAGCTGCCAGCTTCCCCAGGAGAAGGCAGTGGGAGATGGTGTCAAAGGCCTTACTGAAGTCTAAGCAGACCACGTCCACAGCTTTTCACTTATCCACTAGGCAGGTCACCCGGTCATAGAAGGAGATCAGGTTGGTGAGGCAGGACCTGCCTTTCAGGAACCCATGTTGGCTGGTCCTGATCCCCTGGTTGTCCCCCACCTGCTGTGTGATCACCCTCAAAATGATCTGCTCCATAACTCCCCAATACCGAGGTCAGACTGACAGGCCTGTAGTTCCCCGGTTCCTCCATCCGACCCTTCTTGTAGATGGGCATCACATAGGCCAGTCTCCAGTCGTCTGGGACCTCCCCTGTTGACCAGGACCACTGATAGATGATGGAGAGCAGCTTGGCGAGCACTTCCTTCAGCTCCCTCAGAACCCTCAGGTGGATCCCACCTGGCCCCATAGACTCGTGGGTGTCCAAACATGGTGTAGTGCATGCTGTTACGGGCTCCCAGCTAGACAAAACAACCGTATCTAAGTTTTCAATTGCATTTCTCCAAGTTTATTTGTTGCAGTTACTTTAAACAAAAGTGTCTGATATTATGCCATCTCTGATAGCACGGATGAGAGCATTCTGAAAATCAAGTCTTCAGGAAAATGAAATTGGGAAATATACAAAGGTGGATAGATAATTCGGGATGGATTTTTCAAAACTTTTTCATAATAATTTTGAAGGAGTCTAGTGAGTGCCCCCTTTCCCCTTATTGACTCAATTTTTAAATTTTTTAGTTTTTTTTTTTTTCTTTTAGGTTTTCAGATGGAAAACAAAACCCTTTTGTGCTGTCCTTAGAGGGGAAATGTAAGTGCTGCCCCTTTTTGCTTTTTAAAAAAGTGTTTGATTCATAAATCATGCATATTGTCTTGAACATTCAAATAACCTTTAAGCTGCATTTAACATTTAAATTTTAAGGAATAGATGTTTAAAATAGTCTTGAATGATGTCACAAAGAGACATAGAATCACTTCTAAAGCTGTAAGGTTTCTATTTTTACATAAAAGCAGCAGTAACCTGAACCAAGCATACATTGCTTTTTATAAAAATAAGTTTTATAAGCTTCTGAAAAGCTGAATCAACTTTTTTTAAGGCTGAGAGAGCTGGGCCTGTTCAGCCTGCAGAAGAGAAGGCTGAGGGGAGACCTCATTAGTGTCTACAAGTACCTCAAGGGAGGCAGCGAGGAGGATGGGGCTGGCCTCTTCTCAGTGGTGGCCGCTGATAGGACTAGAGGAAACGGCCACAAACTGAAACACCAAAAGTTCCACAGGAACTTTAGGAAAAATTTCTTGACCGTGAGGGTGACAGAGCACTGGAACAGGCTGCCCAGGGAGGTTGTGGAGTCTCCTTCTCTGGAGATTTTCAAGACCCGCTTGGATGCAGTCCTGAGCCACATGCTGTAGGTGACCCTGCGTGTGCAGGGGGGTTGGACTAGATGATCTCTAGAGGTCCCTTCCAACCCTAAGCATTCTATGATTCTATGATTCTATGATTCTATGAACTTCCTTCTTTTCAAGAGAGTTTTTAACATAGCTCCTGCAAATAATTTAGGACAAAGGAAGGTGAGGGAATTGCCAGATGCTTAAAATAGCCGGATTCCTTCACTCTGTTATCTTCCAGTTATTTAACCTTTGGAGTCTTTTATGGAGGATAACTTATAAATCAGCTGTTCTTTCTAGGAAGAAGAACTGCTATCATATGAGGAGTCATTTGTGGATGGCTGTCAAATGACAGAAACTTTGTAGATGATAGATACCTTTAGGGGACGAGGGTAGAGATGAAAAATTACTGGAATAGAAAAGCAGCAGGAAGGGCTCTTGAGAAGTATGCTATCGATGGCAGATAAGTTACCTGAAGAATTGAACAAGTTCCTTTTAATGTGTGAGCTAAACCCATTTCTTAAGACCTGCCAACGTGGCAGAAAAGCAATGGGGAAACTTTGGGTACTGACCCCAACAACAAGATAGGGAAGTGGGAAGTCTTGCGGAGGCGGGGCAGTCGCACTTCACTAAAATTTGCAAACCCCAACTGGCTAAAGAACTGATATGCTGGCACACTCAATAAGGAACCAAAAATCATCTCGCTGATGGTGCAAAGAGCAGATACTCTTATGGATCTCGCCTGAAGGCTCTAGAAGGATCCCCTCATAAGGATGACCATAGCACAGTCACGTGTGTCTCCCCTAAGGGTATAAAGGACAGATTCTAGTACTGACGAGTTGGTCAGGCATTGATCTCAATCCCTGTTCAACTCCTCTGGCTGGACCGTGAGGATCCCTCCCCTCCCCTTACCTGGGAGCTGGGCTAAGATCGCTCCTTATAAGGTTGAGAGTCCGCTGCGCATTCAGGGAGAAGAAATTTGCTAGCATTTGTCAACTCCTTGCAAGGCTGAGAACCCCCTGTACACTGAGGATGAAGAAATGCTATATATAGCATTTTACTGGGACAAGCAGTGTACTCCATTTAGTTGCGCTAATTGCTATTTACTAATTGATAAGCCTATCCCTATAACAGCCGTTGCAGTTAATGGTGGATGTTGTTATCGCAAAGATCTTGGGCCTTGGACTGGTAAATAAAATCAACTAACTAAAGCCCAGTAGTTGTTGCCCCTCTGGATTATTTTACTGTCTCCTTTAATGAGCTAACAGGACAACCATCGTAATATAATGGAATATTGTGTAAACAGATCAAAAAGCACACACTTGAGGAGACCAGAGAAGGTGGGGATATGCTGAATTTGCAAAAAACATAGGGGCTGTTGGACATAACAGCCATGCATAGATTAATTTGCCGAAAAGTTGTGTTTGCAAGTTTTCTAAAAGATCCCATGAAATAGGCTCTTTGGCCTTTTTAAGTTTTTATTTCTCTGGCTTATATCTTTGTAAAGATACAAACAGAACTGCTAATTCCTTTTCCTGTGGCTTCCGCAGACTATCAGACATGCTTGTTCCTTTTTTCCTGTCCCTTGTCAGTCAGTAAATGCATAATGATGTTGCCTAAAGGCTAAATCCAGTGTATGTTTGATACTCAATTTATTGGATTCTGGGAGGATTTGTAACTGCTTAAATTATTTTAAACTCTTTTCAATCCTTTGTCTACATTTCGTAACTTCTCTCAAGCTAGACCAGTGTGCACCTTGGAACTGCATAAAGCTCAATGAGAGCTAAACGTGCTGGCCTACTAATTTCCGTTGCCAAAGAACTGGCACGAAAACCTGTTTTGATTTCCTCTTGCTTCTGTTCTTATGAAACTGTTTTTAGTAGGATCTGCAGCAAAGGACTCCTTTCAATCAAGACTTTAAGGCAATCTGCTAGAAAATGCCATTGTAAGTGACTTGGAAAAGTCACTTTTAGGAAAGGTGGAGGCTTTTTGGTGTTCTGCAGTCAGTGGAGATCATGGAGCTGGCCTGAACATCACTGTGTTGGGATTTCAGCTCCCACCCTTTACTGTTTTGGAGTAAGCTTATCACCAAAATATGGTGGTTCAGAGGAATGGATGTCATTTTATCTTGCGTATTATCTTAATTGTGCTTCTTTATGTGCTGCTTGTGTATGGTAGACCCCTCGAGATATCTTGAGCATTTGGACATGGAAATGGTAGTTGTTCGTCATTGCAGCACTGGGGAGAAAGTGATCCCTGTCAGTTCAAAATAGTCAACATCACCTTTCCTTTGTGGTTGAAAAGTTAAGTTATATATTAAAATTCTGAATATATGCTACTGCCTCATTGTTGGAAATGTAACATTACAATGGATAGTGTCTCATTAATATTTTAAAGTGTGTGTGTGTGTATGTTTAACGTCTTGTATATAAATAAAAGCACAGATTTCTAGGATCCCTTTTTAGAGAGAAAGCATGGAGAGATGCCTGAAAGACAAGCCGAGGGAGCCCGTAGCCCTGTGGATCCCTCTCTGTGGGACTGGGTGGGAGGTGCCCCCGGCACGTTTGGCAGGAGCCGGTGCCATGCACCTCGTTGGGCCCATCGCCCCCTGCAGGGGTAGATGGCCCATGGCACTGGAGGGCGGGCTGGTGGGAACGGCCACCCCGAGACTGTCAGAGGCTCCTTTGGGAGCAGAGCAGCTTGTAGGTGGGAGGACGTGGGGTGATCTGATGCTCCCTGTTGCAAGCAGGTGCCTAACGCTTCCCATGAAGTAACATGTCACATGCGTGGCCTGCACAGGGTCTCCTTTGCTTTCACTGCTAGAGCTCTCTCCCAAGAGCAGGTAAGAGGGACGGGAAAGATCAAGAGGAGGAAAATCAAGGGTAGGCGTTGATTTTCCACTCCTGATTTCTCTTCCAGCTGTAGGAATTATCCCTCTTCAAATGTCTGACAATCCTGTCTTTGATTAAATCCTTTTCTTACT
>WBNA01000682.1:2576-15911 GCA_013398345.1 Nothocercus nigrocapillus | reverse complement strand
GGGGCTGCTCTTTGTGTGTTTGCCTGCATCAGCCTAAAAATAACTTCAAATAAATTATTTCCAGAGAAGTTGATAGATTGAGTATAGTTTAAAAAATAAATGCCCTGCAGATTAAAGGAATAGTATCAATTAAGGGAAAAGAAAAAAGTTTATTCTACTAAAAAGACAAATAACCCACAAACCAACAAACTTCCCTATCCCAGAGGCAACTTTTCGGTTTATAAAGCCTTTTTGTTTTATGTGTTCCAAAATTAACCATACAGTGCAAATACTATCCATATGCTTCCAACATTCTCTGTTATATTTTTTAATTTAGTGGTGATGTTAACTGCTTTATTGTATTTAGCAAAGGCTGGTTCCCATATAGCCAACTAAATTACAGCTTGTCAGATGGAGTGTAGCTGGAAGCCAGCAAGAGATCTGATTAATTTTCTTGTGTAATCAAGCAGCTCAGTGAAAGCCTGAATTAGCCAGTTTTCTTTGGGAGAGAGGGAAAACTTCTGCATCAGCACCAGTCCCTCCCTCTCCCCTGATGAGCTGCTGGCAGGGCTGACCCTTCCGGTGGGCTGGCTCCACTGATGTCCTCATGCAAAAGTAATGTAAGAACTTGAACAGAGAGAGCGTGCTGGAAAACCAAACCAGGCCAGACACCAAAACCCCAGGCAAGAAGACGTCATGGTTGTCTGGTAGCTACACTTCGTGTTTGTCATTTTTTTGTTTTGTTTTGTTTTGGTTTGGTTTGGGTTTTTTTTGGTTTTGGTTTTGTTTTTCTTTTCTCTGATGCCCTTTCCCTTGTGTCTCCGTGCAGGTGAGCTCTATTCAGAACCAAATGCAGTCCAAGGGGGGCTATGGAGGCAGCATGTCTGCAAATGTTCAGATGCAGCTTATAGATACAAAGGCAGGATAACCTTGGGGAAACCTTTCCAGTAAGTATGGCTCACTTGCTTTATAGGCACTAGTAGAATAGTAAGGAAGAAGGTGCTGCCACATGTTGGAATAAGCTCCTTATAAATAGCTGCGTCCTTACGATGCACTATTTCAAAATGCATTTCTGGGTAGAAGGTTTGGCATCAAAGCATTCAAAACTCAGTTTAACACGTGTTTTCTGTATTACAGGTTTATGTGAGTTCCTGTGTCGCCTCTTTGCCTTGGTGACTGCTTTCTGTGTTCAGAGAGGGAGAAGTGATGGCTCATTATTCACTTGATGTGATTACTCCAGTGAAAAGTTGCTGTTCTGCTCTGATGATGACATTTCTCAAATTGGTCCTACCGTGTCTTTCAGTGGCATACTCACATTGGCCTCTATCAGCCCTACAGATGTAGAGCTGTTTAAGATCGTTGTGTTGGTTTTTTTTGGTTGTTTGTTTTTTTGGTTGTTTTTGTTTTCACATCAACTGTAGCTTCCCTCACCCCTCTCACAAATACGAATGCACAACATTTGGTTGCTCTTTATTCTCTGCTCAAGTAACTTAGAATTGATTAAGTTTCCGTTAATATTTTTAATCTCTCATTGTTCGTACACATTTTTGAAAGGTCTGGGACCTGCAAGCACAAATGATTGTTTCCAACAAAATCAGCAGAGTAGATGACCGCATGCTTTGTGAAGTTGCTTTGTATGGTGGCCCCTTTGATGTTAGAAAAAAAAAAAAAATGCTTTCTGCAGACTGATGATACTGTTGCTGGTGAAAAATGTAGCTGTGGCACCAAGTCATGCCTGTCTCCAAAAGAGGACTTGTAACTTAGCTGCTTCAGAGTTATGTCTTTATTTTAGTTTTTATCCAACTGGTCTTGAAATAATAAAGAGAGAGCTTGCATTCATAAGGCAATTGTTGTAAATGTTCAATATATTTATTTTGAAAGAGCTGACCTCGAGACTGTAAACCAGTGTAGTATCTAAGTGTTATGGAAGCGCTTTAGTCTATTAAAAAAATCATGTTTGGCTGCTGCTTTTTCCTTTTATGGGTGTTTTTGTTGTTGTTTTGTTTTGTTTTTGTTTTTTCTTTTAATTTTAGGTGTAGAGTCATTTCCAGTAGCAGCATGTCAAACTGCTTGCAGTATTAGCTGAAGTTTAGTAGCCCTCTCTAAGTAGTTGGCAGCATCTGTGTACTAAATATTTTGGGGTTGTGGAAGTTGCTAAGAGCAGCATACTAATATGACAGAACAGATGCCAGTAAAAACAGCATACAGGGTTACTTTTTACTAAGTCAGTAAAAAGCCTTTTGCTCAGGTTTTGAAGCATGTTTCTCTTTCACACATTGTGAAAATTATATTTTAATATTGCACTGTTTTCAGATGATCTCTGTAAATGGCCTTTTTTTTTTTTTTCTCCCTTCCTTCTTGTTTTGTTGGTGGTTTGAAACAAGTCAATTGTTTGAATCCGGATTGAGTTTTAATGGGGGGGAGGGGGAAAGAGGGAGGGAGGGAATCATCCGAACAGATAAGGCACAACTAAGCTTACTCAGATTCATTTTTATACATGCACACACATGTTTATAGATTGCTGTCATAAATGGTTTGTTCTTCTCTTCCCATCCTTTCCCTGACTTCACATTGCAACAACTATCAGATTGATTTTTAAACACGTACGAACCTGCCTACTCTCATCTCCTGGTTCACAACCAGTAGGCAAAATACAATGGCCATGGAAGTAGTTGGCTTTCCCTAAGGTGTATTCCAGTGGCAGGTGTCAGTTACCCAGTTGACTAGTTGTGGTTAGGTTAGGTTAGGTAGTCTTCACCAATAAAGATACTGATTCGTGACTACACAAGGTCAGGATGCTCAGTTGTCTGGGGTGCGTAAACATATGGTAACACAGTGATTTTTGTTGTTAAGGGCTCAGCATTTCCAATGCCACCTTATCAATGAGTCTTAAATATGCTATGCTTATGAAATGATTTTAACTTTGTCATCAGTAACTACGGCTAAAATTTACTTGCTGAAGCTATATTGCCTTTGTCAAAATGTCTTCAGCTCAATATCCAGAAAAAAAGAAATTTGACATTTTTATAACAAACAGGCATACTTTTTTTGTACATTGTGTTTATTCTTGAATAAAGTCAGTTCGATATTGGTTTGTAGATATTAAAAGGAAAGTATTGACTTTGATTCAATAAATGTTTTCTTTCAGTTGGTGGCTTACCCTTTTTCTTTTTCATAAGTTATATTATGGAAAAACATTTGCATCCTACAGCCAAACTGGTGGGGGAAATTCTGGGAAGAGTAACCTGTTAGTGTGAGAAGAAAAATTAATTTGCAGGCTTCAGTGTTTTTTCATGCCACTCGACTCTTTTGTTGCTAAGTCAATTAAACCTTAATTTTATAAGCAGTTTTGTTTAATTGATTTAGTGTGTTTATCAGGGGCCTCTGCAAGGATCTCAGAGGGAAAGTTTCTTAATATGAAACAAATCCTAAACCTCTCATGCAGGTTTTCTCCCTTATGGGTTTCCTTCTTGTTTGCTCTTGATGGTGATGCAGGTTATTTTATTGTGGTGATCTGTAGAAGACCTATTAAATACAGTATCACAGTAATACATACATCCCCATTAAATCTACCTGTAAGGCACAGTATAATCTACTCTGCATTTTGCTTAATTCATTGCTACTTATGTTTGACACTCTAAGTTAATTCCTCAAGAATCAATTTACTACTTTAAATTCATGCTAAATTTTTTAAAGAAGGATACTGAATTATCTGTCATATGATAAAGTATTGAAGTTGCCAGTTAAGGAAAAAAATATAGTTGTAAAAGGAAAGAAAGAAAAATCAAGAGAAAACCATGAGATTAGGATCAACTGCAAAACTCTTTTTAATAGTTAAGATTATCAAAGATTTATAAAGTGTACCCTGGTGAAAGAGCAAATCGAGTAACAATGATTTAGCCAGAATTCACTACTGTGAATATAGAGCATTCACTACTGAAATAAAGGCAGCTCTCATTTCTAAACGTTTTCACAAATCCAAGAAAGAAAAGTGTGGTGGCATTGAGGAGCAGGGGGCTACCGGCAGGGTGGTCAGATAGCCAGTTTATTTTTAGCAAAGCAAGGTTTTTATACTTGTGCGCTACACACGTATGCCACGCACTCGCTCTACCAATCCTAGTCTGCCAGGTTCATGCATCCAGGGTTTTCCGACCACTCAGGTACGGAGGTGGTCTTTATCCAATCATTGTCTGCCATGCCAGTCTCTCACTTCCTGCAAGTTGTTTACTCCGTGTGAGCTCCTTCTTATCAGTCCTGCTGAGCCTGTTGTTTTCCACACTTCTGGCCACTCGCTGCCCTCTGGCGATTTTCCCATTAAACAACCTTATTCCCACAGAAAAGTCAAAAAAGAAATAATGCACCCACAAAGCAGTAGGCTTACTAAAGTATTTAAGATGCCTAGAAAAGGAAATATTTTAACCATTTTTTAAAAAAGTTTGGTTGGTCTCTTCAAGGGAAGCTCACGCTTAGTCTTTAGCCTGTTTAGCCGCCTCAAGCAGTAGTACAAGTTAATTTCTGTTGCATCTTTTTAAAATAAGATGCTGAACATAGTCTTGGTCCCAAGTGGCATATATCACAACATAATTATCCTGACTTGAGTACCCTATTTCTTTGAGGTCTAACTTTTAAGTTTTTACTATTTTATGTGTATAGAT
Organism: Nothocercus nigrocapillus; assembly: GCA_013398345.1. Lineage (NCBI taxonomy): Eukaryota > Metazoa > Chordata > Aves > Tinamiformes > Tinamidae > Nothocercus > Nothocercus nigrocapillus. The sequence goes on along the minus strand of WBNA01000682.1, from coordinate 11,277 downwards.
TTGAATAGAGCTCCTTCCTAATTAATTGAAACTTTTCTTTTTGTGTGCATATGTGTCCCTAAACTTCAGGGGCATTCTGTGTCTGTTAGTGTCTTACTGTGAATCCTGATCTTCATCTTCCTTGAAGAGTAGCTCTGTTACACTGCCTGTTTACCTGCCTGTCTGGGTCTGAGGCCATGCGCAGTGAGCTATTTGGATATTAAGTGATCCTGAGTATGGCTGAATGATGGTATTTCCAAGCAGGAAGTAAGAGTAAGACTGAATGGAAACTTAACTTTTTTTTCTATGGGTAATGGTCTGTATATTGAAGTAACAATAGCTGAATTTTGGAGGGTTAAATAGATGAACAATAAACCAACGTAACTACAGACCATCCCAAACTTGGGTAAATTCTACTCTAAATGGAAGCCATGTTTCTTGACTCATTGCTATGAACATATAGCTATGCAGTGTATGACTGCATTCATTGAAAATCAACCAAAGATGTGACCCACGAAAACATGGCGGAATGTCTTTGCTCTTGACAGATATTTTATGCGCTATTGACATATATTAAAACAGTGTTTTGGTGAGCATATTTAAAAAAAAAACTGTGATGGGGAAGACTTGCATGTGATCGTGTACTATTTCAGAAGAAGAAAACCCATTCACTTTCACAGTATTCACTTTTTCATCATTTGTGTGATGCAAAGCGCTCAGTGGTTACATGTACACATGGTCACCTAACTATTGTCAGCTATACAGATGTTCGAATGCATTATTTAAAGATATGCACTATTCAATAAATAACTTGATGAATACTTAATTGTATTTAGCATCCCTAATTATCATGTGCAAGCATAATGTAGTCCTGGCTGTAGGTTTATGTACAGTGACAATGACTTTCACTTTCAGCATTAAGCTTTCTGAAAAAAACACATTCAACATGGTAACTGCACTGCACCAGCAGTAACTATGCATAGCGCAGCAGTGTAGTTACCAGATTGAATGTTTTTTCTCTGGAATGAATCCACTCTGGCCCCATGATTTTCTTGTTTCTGCCACTGCTGCTAATTGCACCCATCACTGCTAAGCAAGATGTGACTTTCTGCCTTCAGACAAATTGAGAGAAATTACGAATTCAGGCTTCAGACAAGTTCCTAAATGAGCCCAGATGATCTTAGTGCAGGTAGAGTTGGCAATAAATAGCTGAACACCAAGCTTATTTACTTAAACATGGTGCAGAAATCTATGACCACGGTATGAAGAACTGAGCTGTCACACAAAGGGCAAAGTTCAGTTGTCATAACACAGTTATTCGAGCATTTTGTGGGATTTTTCATGGCAAAGTTGAATAATGTGCAGCCCAATTATTTTTTTTCCCAAAATCTGCTGTTCTGTTTTTAGAGAGTAAGATTTTAAGAGTCTATTAACAGGAAATAAAAGTAGAATGTTATGCTTGGCATGTTAGTTCTTTTTAAGTGGAGTGGATGCTTTACCTTTGGGTCTTGGCAATAGTAAGAAGATGCTCTTTGCAAGCCATGACACACACACAGAACAATATTGGAGATCTGGTAGGTCACACTGAAGTCACCTGGCTCTGATATTTCTATTTTTCTTCAAGAAGCTAAAGATAGAATTAAAGGCTTAAGGTTTTATCAGAGTAACAGTGACTTTAAGAGGAGGAGGTGTTTCAGCATGAAACAGAGAGCTGCCCACTATAACGATATACCTTGTTTTTCCTCAAAACACTAAGCAATAAGGAAGCTTAATGTACAGACATCTGCATTCAGTGAGTGCTGGTTTTCTACCAGTATCGTGCATGTCAAAGCCATGGACAACTGCTTCTTAAGAACGTGCTTGGTTTCTCCCATGCTATGTGTAATGAGCATCAGAGATAATGTGTGGATGGGTAGGGGGTATCATGTGCTATTTCCCTTCACACTCATAAAGGAAAAAAATATTTCAGAAAGTGGAATCCACAACCACATTTGAGCCAGCAATGCTATGGGTTTGGGAGGATGGGAGAGGGGGGAAGAGGGACACCTTGGATCAGTGGCCAACCACCCACCCCAGCTTGGCCATTTCCCCTCAGTGCTCTGAGGGAGCTGTTGGCAATGGCCACAAAACCAGAGTACAGTGCAGCACAGCTTGTTCATTTTTCACTGTTTTAGGTAGTAGATGCCAAGGTATTTACTCTCTCTTTTTGTAAGCTGCAGCCAACATTTGGTTTCCAAATGGCATGTGGGGTCTGTTGTAACAGTGGGGTATAAGCAGCCTAGGGGAAAAGGACTCTGTGGTGAGCAGAGCTAGGAAATGAAGCTCTGTTCAACAGCTTTGAAGCCTGTGAGATAAAAACTAATTTTTCTTATTGTGAAGTTGGATAGGGTGGTGTTCAAGCACGATGGGTTACATGCTTCCAGGGGTGGATGTAAGAAAATAAATAAATAAATAAATAAATACCCAGAAATTGCAACTGCTTCATACCTCTTAAAAAAATATTCAGCAGTCCATTTCCACACCCATTTGCTGGGGCTGCACAACATGGGGATGATATTTCTGGTATGGGACAAAGTCCCTATGTTTCATTTTACTGGCTAGAGCCACCCACTTTTATCTGTTTATGTCTCTCAGCCAGGGTACAGATGCTCCTGCTCTCAAAGCCTGCCAAAGCGCATCCGGTGCTGTTCTAGGATAGGGATTAAATAACCGGGCCATGATTTGGTTAAGAGTTCCCTCACTCCTCCGAATCATAACCAGAGCAGTGGAAATATGTGATGGAAGAAAACACTGCTGCCAATGCAACAGTTTTGTAAAACCTAGAATTTCAGAGCTGCATCAAAATGACTGCTTTTGCAAAATTTAAGCAGGTTTTCTGGCCTTTAAAACACACTAGCATGCCCAAATGTGCAGAGCAAACTGAAGCTGTGCTGATCTACATAAATATTGCCCTTGCCTTATCTCAGCAGATCCTTCTCCCAGCCACCTGAGGTGTTGGTTGTCCCCAAGACCTGTGCTATATTGAGAGTAATTGTGTCTTCTCTAAAAATTAGGGTCTAATGGTATCTGGGCCACGAGGCACTTGTCAATTTCTGCCTGCGCCACATACCCACCTCCTACATAGCAGCACTCCAAATATTCATCCACAGCAAGGCAGAGGCTGGACCAGAATGGATAAGTTGCTTCTTCACAGTCCCAAATGTCGAAGCTACCTGACACCAGACGCTTGCATCTCCTTTCCGCTGCTCAGAAAACCCTTCTGCAGCCAGATTTCTTCAGCGAGAGCTGCTTTTCTAAGTAAAGGCAGGTTTCTGCATGAAGGAAAGACAGGTCAAGAAACAAGCGTGAGGAAGCCTCTCCTTCTGGAGGAGCCTTTGGAGGAGGTCGCTGCAGCCCCTTGAGTATCAGTGGAGCGACCGGGACCTTTTTTCCCCCAGTACGACGGCCAGTGCCGCCCTGTCACTGCTCTTGGAAAAAACGCCATCAAATCTGTGCAGCTGCTGACTTGGAGAGCGCTGCGTGCAGGAAAGCTACCCACACCCATGAGCAGAAATCCTCCTCCAGGAGCCCAGCGTGACTGCTAAATTTATTTTTCCACGGTGCTGTCCAACAAGCCATGCCATAGGGTCTATAAAAGCCCCACAGTGTGAGCAATCTTGATTGCAAGATGCTTAGAAAGTTGTGATAAATATTTGGATAATTGGGCAGTGGGCATGCTAGACAGGCAGTTGCATTAGATTGCTCACTGTGCCAAGGTAAAGCCCCTTTCACAGCAGACCAGACTGAATATAGGCTATTTTCCAAGCCCAGATCTTACAGTTAAATCTTTTGACCATAAATGAACCTGTGAATGAGACAGGTCTTTCCTCATCAGGCCAAGTGATCCCAAATCAGAGAGCTGCAAACAGGTTTTGAAGGATTTTACGAAGTTAAGGATACATTTGCACAGTCCACAATTTCACTGCCTTGCTTTTTCCTTTGAGTGACTTTGCCCTGATTTCTGGTATACCACGTCATCTGCATTTCTGTTCCTATGCTGCCTATTACTTAGATGGCTTCTGAAAACTATTTCTTAAGACTTTATCCACGATTGATGCAGTGCTACAGCACAGCATTTTGCTTTTGTAGCACTGCAACAAATGGTGGCACCCCAGGCCTCAGTCTCACTTCCCAGTGCAGCAGCACCTATTGAAAGGTTGCTTCAGTGAGGTGCCCAATCATGCATGTATAATAGACCCTTTGAAAAAGTAAAACTAATTTATTTTATATTAATAATTATATAAAACAATTAATATTTTTTCATAGATCTTTTTCTTCCTTAAACTAATTGTCCTGTCCCTTGCCTATATGCCATACCATGAAACACAGAAAGATAAGCCTGCTTTAGATGCAACAGGGGAACAAGAAAGTGCTCTATCACATCAGGTAATTACCACAAGATATTAAAAAGCAGATCTTCTGAGAAAAGTAAAAAGAGTCATATCACTCAGTGAATCTCAAAGAGCCTCATTTCTTTTAATTAAATAAATTATTTGTACAAGGGCGGCAGTAACTAAGCCAGGAGAAGACACAGCTTGTCTCGTTAAGGGTCACTTTTCGTCACAGCTATATTTTACTTTGCTGATTTATGTCAATGAAAGCATTTAGGATCGCCTTGGTGAAGAGCGGGAGAGAACCTCTCACTTTTACATCCCTGCTTCAAATACAGCTTTTAATTGCTCCCATGAACATAAGTGATGATGTGCCAACATGCAGGACCAAGCTCTACTTTTTGCAAGGCTGCTGTGAAAAGCTGGTCCCATAGCCACAATCTTGATGGTAGAAATGCCAACCCACATGCCGAAAGGAGGACAGGCGAGCGGGCTGGCTGGACGGCCAGGCAGAGGCAGCTACAGCGGGGTGGGCAGGCCGTCAGTCCAGGCTCAGTTGGCTGCAGGTGAGCGAGCGGGCAGGCTGCCTGGACTGTGGCAGCTGCAGGCGGGCCAGAGGGGTGGCTAGGCCGAGACACCTGTGGGCAGTCTGGCTGAGGCGCCTGGCTGGCTGAGGCACCGGCTGGCGGGATGGCAGAGATGCCACCTGAACAACTGGCCGAGTGGCCTGCTGGCCAAGTGGTCATCTGACTGGCTGGCTGAGTGAAGGGCTGGATGGATGGCAGAGTGACCATCTGGCTGGCTGCCTAAGTGGCCAGATGGCAGAGGCGCCTGTCAAGTGGCTGAGTGGCCGGTGGCTGGGCTGAGGCAGCTATGGGTCACTGGCCAGCCCAAGGTGGCGGTAGGTAGCTGAGGGCAGGCTGGATGAGGAACCTGACTGGCTGAGGCACCTGTGTGTGGGCTGGCCGAGGCATCTGGCTGGCTGAGGCACCTGGAAGCAGGCTAGCCAAGTGGCTGGCTGGCAGAATGGCTGGCTGGCAGAGCCACCTGTCAGCTGGCTGAGTGGCTGAGGCACCTGTTGGCTGGTTGAATGGCTTACTGGCTGAGTGGTTAAGTGGCTGAGTTGCTGAGTGACTGAAGCACCTGTCAGCTAGAAAAGTGGCTTAGTGGCTGAGGCACCTGTCGCCTGGATGAATGGTTGAAACACCTGTCACCTTGCTGAGTAGCTGAGGCACCTGTCAGCTGGCTGAGTGGCTGAGTTCCTGAGGCACATGTGGTCTGGCTGAGCAACTGAGGGCCCTGTTGGCTGGCTAAGTGCCTGAGGCACCTATTGGGTGGCCCAGTTGCAGAGTGGCAGAGTGGCTGAGGCATCTGTTGTTTAGATGAGTACATGAGTGGCTGATGCACCTATCGGCTGCCCGAGTGGTTGAGTAGCTGAGGCACGTGTCAGCTGGCTGAGTAGCTAGATGGCTGAGGCACCTGTCAGCTGGTTGAGTGTATGAGTGGCTGAGGCACCTGTCAGCCGGCTGAGTGTCTGAGTGACTGAGGCCCATGTCAGCTGGCTGAGTGCCTGAGACACCTGTCAGCTGGCCCAGTGGCAGAGTGGCAGAGGTACCTGTTGCCTGGCTGAGTGTCTGAGGCATGTGTCAGCTGGCTGAGTGCTTGATTGGCTGAGGCATCTGTCAGCTGGCTGATGGGCTGAGTGACTGAGGCCCCTATCAGCTTGCTGAAAGCCTGCATGGCTGAGGCACCTTTCTGCTGGCTGAGTGGCTGAGAGGCTGAGGCACCTCTTGCCTCTCTGAGTGGCTGAATTACAGAGACACCTGTCAGCTGGCTGAGTGTCTGAGCTACCTGGTGGCTGGCTGAGTGGCTGAGGCTCTTGTCTGCTGACTGAAGGGCTGAGTGGCTAAGGCACCTGGTGGCTGGCTGAGTGGCTGAATCACCTATAGGCTGGCTGAGTGTCCGAGTGGCTGAGGCATTTGTCACCTGGCTGAGTGGCTGAGGCCCCTGTCATCCAGTTGACTGGCTAAGTGGCTGAATGTCTGAGGCAGCTGGCAGCTAGCTGAGTGGCTGAAAGGCTGAGCTACCTGTCGACTAGCTGAGTGTATGATTGGCAGAATGGCTGAGTGGCTGAGGCACCTGTCGATGGACTGAGTGGCTCAGGCACCTGTAGGCTATCTCAGTGGCTGAGGGGCTGAGGTACCTGTCAGTTGTCTGAGTTGCTAAGCAGCTGAGTGGCTAAGGCATGTGTCTGCTGGCTAAGTGGCTGAGGCATGTTTTGTTTGGTTGAGTGGCTGAGGCCCCTGTCACTGGACTGAGTGGCCAAGTGGGTGAGTAACTGAGGAACTTGTTGACTGGCTGAGTGGCTCAGTGGCAGACTGGCTGAGTGCTTGAGTGTCTGAGGCACCTGTTGGCTGGCAGAGTGTCTGAGTATCTGAGGCACCTGTCTCCTGGTCAAGTGACTGAGTGGCTGAGGCACCTGTAGGCTTTCTTAGTGGCTGAGTGGCTGTGTGGCTGAGGAATCTGTCAGCTAGTTGAGTGGCTGAGTCACTGAGGCACCTTTTGGCTTGCCGAGTGGCTGAGAGTCTAAATGGCTGAGTGGCTGAAGCACTTGTCGGCTGACTGAGTGGCGGAGTAGATAAGTAGCTGATGAACTGTCGACTGCCTGAGTGACTCAGTGGCAGGATGATCACTTGAGTGCCTGAGGCACCTGTTTGCTGGCTGAAGCATCTGTCAGCTACCTGAGTAGCTGAGTGGCAGAGGTACCCATCAGCTGGCTGAATGGCTGATGCACCTGTCGCCTGGCTTAGTGGCTCAGACACCTGTCACCTGGCTGAGTGGCTAAGTGGCTGAGGCACCTGTTGGCTGGCTGAGTGGCTGACTGGCTGAGAGGCTAAGAGGCTGAATTGCTGAGTGGCTGAGCTACCTGTCGACTGGCTGAGTGGCAAAGTGACTAAGTGGCTGAGGCACCTGTCACCTGGCTGAGTGGCTCAGTGGCAGACTGGCTGAGTGCTTGAGTGGATGAGGCACCTGTTGGCTGGCTGCATGGCTTAGTGGCTGAGTGGCTGGATGGCTGAGGCACCTGTTCACTGGCCAAGTGACTTAGTGGTTGAGGCACCTGTTGCCTTGCTGAGTGCCTGAGGCATGTTTTTTTTTTTGTTTGTCTGGCTGAGTGGCTGAGGCCCCCATTCAGCTGACTGATTGGCTGTGTGGTGGAGGCACCTTTTGTCTGGTTGACTTGCTGAGTGGCTGAGGCACCTATCAGCTAGCTGTGCTGCTTACTGCAAAAGGACTTTCTGTCCCAGCAGTTTAAGACTCAGGTGGTGTGAATGAAGTCCTTGACAGTCTTGACTTTGACTGAGAAACACACATAAAATATCTTTGTGTGATCTAATAAGGAGGCATGGAGGTGGACCCTCCAGGCAAGGGAGTGACTGAGCACTGGATAACTGGAGTGAAGAATCCTCCATTGTCTGTAGAATAGAAGAAATTGGAGGAATATGCACTGTTCTGGGAGTCTGCCTACTGGCAGGGCAACAGGCACAACATAAACACACAAAAAAAAAAGGAGCGATTAGATGAGAAAATATGGGAATGCTGATGTAAGGAACAAGAACTGGAGGTAGAAAGAGAGAAAAATCAGAAGTTACAAGATAAACTAGAACTTATTCTCTCCTGAGCAAAACATCTCCCTACGACATTGCAAATTAGGAAACTTCTGGTGGAAGATCCTGAATTGGGATGGGGATATATGGGGTGATAGCGAAAATTCTGATTCGGATAGGGACGATCTATACCCTGGCCCCCACACCCCTGTGCAGGTTCGACACGTAGTCAAGTGGGAGACTGCAATGGGACCTCAAGTGGGTAATGCTTGCACCACCATTAGAACAACCCCATACTTGGGGGATGAGTTGGGGAAATTGCAAGTCACCCCAAAGAGAGGCTGTTCACCCCCGAGGAAAAGGAGAGAGAAAGAGGGAGATAGGGAAAAACAGAACACGTTATGGAGGATGGCATTAACCTTAGGTGTGCCCCAGTCTATGCTGCACAACCAAAAGATGGAGGACATTGAGAAGCTAATGAAGGAAATGAAGCAAGGAGGCTTAAGTGATCAGCTGCCTGTTCCTCCAGTTGAAGGAAAAGACACAACTCCCACTGCCCGCAAAGCCTTTCTTGGAGCAGGGGAAGGAACTGTGAGACTAGATAGTGCTGGTTGGAGGACAGCAGTGCAATGGCATGAAACAAATGAACCATGGGTTATCATCCCCATAGGCCCATCAAACATATGATCTCCTTTTTAATAGACACAAGGGCCCAAATCAGTGTTTTACCCTAAGTTTCCTATTTTA
>WBNA01000681.1:72653-85285 GCA_013398345.1 Nothocercus nigrocapillus | reverse complement strand
AGATAGAAATATCATACTCATGGTAGGCTTCATGGTCACATGGATTACTTAACAAACTTTTATACATGAATAAGTGATAGCTTCTACACACACAAACAAAATGGAGCCAGATAATTTACCATCCCTGAAAAATATCATACAGCAACATGACAGGAGCTGCTAGCATATCAAATGTGTTTTTCAGTTCCAGTCCAACTTTCAAAATAAACCAACCATATTCTTGACACAAGCCTGATAGTTCTTGACACAAGCCTGATGGCACAGGTCTTTTCTGTTCCCGGGGGGACTATTTAGTTTCATATGAGAGCTCATTTAGCAGCAGACATAAGTTTGCAAAACCCTTTAAGCAACAATTTGTTGTGAACCTTTGAAAAATTTGCCTTTTGAAAATTTTTTTTTTTTTTTTTTGGTAGACATCAGCAGAAAGTGAAGATGCTTATTGAGATTATGAGATTACACAGAATTCATTTCATTATTTGTTAGTTCTGGTTCTAGGCCTGCAGAAATATATCCCTTACATATGTGTGCATGTGTATAGCCTTTCCCCCCCCCCTCATAGCTCAGAGACAGAGGATACATCTGCATCCAAATATGGAAAGAATATTCTAATTTGAGGGTCTCAATGAGCTGCTGTACTCACACTGTCAAAATCTTTAGCACAGTACAGCCCTTTTGTATTGTCTTGCTAGAAAAGGCAGATTCAGAAAGGTTCAAATTTCACTACTCAATCCCCTTATAAGGTAGTAGGAAAACAATGCGTAGCATGAGCAGTTTGACATTGTACCTACTTGGGGATCTGTGCCTATCTTTTCAGAGAATTTTCAGCTAGTGTAAGATCAAGCAGGAAAAGATTTTAGGGTTTGCAGTAAAACCAACAGAGTTTAAAGGTGAGTTTTAAGCCATCTTTTATGTATCTGTGGTCTCCATACTCCATGAGTTAAACCAACTGCACAAATAGATAGACAAACACACATTGCACACATGTATAGCTTTTTTTAAGCTGACCTGCATCTGTGTTTGGGCCAGATTTTAAAAGCCCCTAATAAAATGAGTCTCATTAATGTCAAATGGCTTTTAATCAGGTCCCTAATCAAGCTGTTTGACATTAATGAGACTCATTTTATTAAGCACTTCCTAAAAGTTTGAGGTCAAATCTTGATTCTACTTGATCTATAGCAAAAGCCCATGTGACATGCTTAGAACAATGATTTTACCTTTAATTAGGCTTTATTAAGGACTTCAAATGACTTAAACATTTATGCTACTTTGACAACCAATTAAGGACAACAGTTTACTGTAAATGTTTTAAAGAGGTAGATAAGCTTTCAACTTGTTATTTCTAAAACATAATAAGCACTTCCTCTATTTCTAACCACTAGGTATTCAGATAAACAAGATGTATAATGTTAAAAGAGACTTCCAATGTAATGGAATGACTACAGCGGCTGTAACAGCTGGAAAATCTTTGTTATGTGTTTCCAATACACAGTTCTAATTAGGCAAGTGTGGTAAGTATAAGAGGCCGTTCCTCCATCTCCATAACGCCGTTACAAGATGACCTCAGGTTGCACCTTATCATTTCCATGTTCTCTTCCCAAGGCACATGGATAGAGAAGGGCAGAGAGCAATGTCATGTCACCCATCAAATATGCCTTGTTTTAGCCATGCTATTGCCTTGGAGTACTATATGCTGCACTTGGTTCAAACCCAGTGTCATACCCTCTTTATGTAACCCACCATTTCTTCAAGTCACGAGAGCACCACAGCAGCATGGCTTCTTAATAAAGAGTTCACAGCAAAGCCATGTTCTGCTCAGATAACTTCAATAGTTTACTTTCCTTCCTATTTTCATGGAATGTCCTGCTGTTTTTCTGTGCCTAAGTGGTTTTCTGATTTTGTCTTTGTTGTTGTACACACAGGTGGCTCTCCGACATATTATATAACATACTATATTTAAAAAAAAAAAAAAAAAAAAAAAAAGAGGTTTGCAGTAAAATCAACAGAGTTTAAAGGTGAGCTTTAAGCCACCTTTTATGTATCTCCCTGTCTCCCTATTCTGTGAGCTATGTAGACCAATTGCACAAATAGGACTCTGGATAGACAAATATATTGCACACATGTATAGTCTTTCTTAGATTTACCTGCATCTGTGTTTGGGCCTGGTTTTAAAAGCCCTTAATAAAATGAGTCTCATTAATATCAAATAGCTTTTAATCATGTCCCTAATCAAGCTGTTTGACATTAAGGAGATCCATCTTATTAAGGACTTCCTAAAAGTTTGAGATCAAATCTTGATTCTACTTGATCTATAGCAAAAGCCCATGTGACATGCCTAGAACAATGATTTTACCTTTAGGTCTTATTAAGGACTTCAAATGATTTAAACATTTATGCTACTTTGGCAACCAATTAAGGACACCAGTTTACTGTAAAAATTTGAAAAGGGTAGTGTAAGCTTTTAACTTGTAATTTCTAAAGCACACTAAACATTTCCTATTTCCTCTTGTTCTAACCGCTAAGTAGTTGGATAAACAAAATGAATGTTATATGAGGCTTCCAATAGGTTGTAACAATTAGAAGGGCTGTAACAGGAAAATCTTTGTTATGTGTTTGCAATACACAGTTTTACACAGGCAAATGTGGTAGTTATGAGAGGCTGCTCCTCCATCTCCATGCTTATGAGAGGACCTCAAGTTGCCCCTTGTCATTTCCATGTCCTCTTCCCAAGGCACATGGGTGGGAAAGGGCGGGGAACAATGTAATGTCTCCCATCAAATACATTTTGTGTTTAGCTACACTATTGCCTTGGGGTACTGTATGTTGCACTTGGTGCAAACCCAGTATAGGATATATATATATATCCTCTTTCCATAAGTCACCATTTCCTCAAATCACAGGAGCAGCATAGCAGCATGATTTCTTAATAAAGAGTTCATAGCAAAGTTCTGCTCAGATAATTTTAACAGTTTACTTTTCTTCATATTCTCATGGAATGTCCTGCTATTTTTCTGAACCTAACTGGTTTTCCAATGGTTTGTTCTACATACACTTACAGGTGGTTTTCCAACATGCTATACAACATACTATCCAACATACTATCTTTAAAAAAAGCAGTTATTTGAACACCTGGAAATAGAACTTTTGAAATAACAGTCACATTTTCACCCTTTTTAGAGTCTGTCAGGCTTTGAGCTTCACTTTCTTGCCTTTCCAAGAATAAATCTGGTAATATCTTCTGAGTTTTATCAGGTCGCTCCAACTTTCTGTGCTGTTCCTTGTGAATGGTTTTCATTATGAAAGATGTCTTGAGACATTTAGTTGCTACAGCTGGCCTCCATGTGTTAATGTCTCATCCTGACAGTATTTCTCTGTGACATTAGAGATGAAAAGCCTGCCAGTTGTATTATATTGTTTAGTTTATGTTGCAAGGCTTTCCGTTCAGTCCTCACCTGCAATATTATTGGCGTTGAGGACATTAACAAAGCATGTTCTGTCGGAGGAGGAATTCTTGTTCTGCTAATGCATGCAACAGCATCCAAACATCACTTCCTGTAGCAACAGTAGCATAATTACTCATAAATGGTTGCATCATCTTTGTCATCCCGAGACCATCTCACAGCCAAGTTAAGTAAATTTGTCTGTGCAGCTAGAGAATCTAAATCGGGAATAAAGTACCCCTCAAAAAATACACATTTGGACCCAATCTCAACATACTCAGCTGGCACTGTGCAGCATCAACCAGTGCTCTTGCTCAGATACACTGGAGGCAGACCGTGCTGATTTTGCTAGCCAGATCCTGTTCTCTATTACAATGATGTAAAGCTAGAATGTTTCTTCTGATGACAACAGAGAGTGATATACAGCTGTAGACTTCATCAGAAAACAGGCCAGAACTGTAACTGAACATATAACTCCAAATATAATTTACTGGGCAAGGACAAGACATTGTCCTTACTGTTGCATGTTGTTGGATTCTTCTGCTTTACTGGAAACAAGAAGATTGAAGATTCAGTTCCTTTCTTTTTATTGAATGTCTACCAAAAATTGTAATTTCTTATTCATTCTTTTAGTAATGGGAGTGATTATATTTTCTCTGGTCTTGTTTCCTTTATGGATGGATAGATGAAGTAAAAAGTGAACTGACACACAGAATATACCAAAATCTGTCTATGTTGGCAAGCTGTAATTGATCATGTAAATCAGAGGGTACTGTTTCTGTCTCTGATCGTACAAGTGTGACTCCTCTGGTCAGAAGGAGGTCTTGAGAAAGCCTACAGTCTTTTTTTTTAATCTCTCACAGAGAGCTAGCATGGATTGAACATTTTAAGCTGTTGTCTCTCCAGGTGACCCAGGCCTTACTCAAAGCACCAATTCCAGAAAATATAAGTAAAATTTATTGGCTGGGTAGAGCTTTAAAAATCTAACATTTAAATGTCATATTCACATAGTGCATCTGGGAGCATGATATTGTTGTGTCCATAAGACTCTTATGGAAGGTTCTAGAAATTTGTGAGCCGGTGGATCATACCTAAATAATAACCTATATAATATACATAGACTTATTGCACAGTGAACTTTGAAGTTCTGGACTACTGATCCACAAAAATGACAGAAACAAATCCCTTCTTGCATTTCAGCAAATAATAATATTTTAAATAATAATAATATTGCACATGTCCATAACCCTCACCCAGGAAATAGTTCTTCAGAATACAAGAAGGTTACAGCCTTTCCAGTGTACAAAGGTTAGATCTCAACCTTTGAGAGGGTTAGATGATTTAACGTACCAGTGATTTTTAGTACTGCTAATTATCAGCAACATGCATTCTGTATATTAAATAAGTACCTCTATTATATTCCTTTTGCAATAATCTGCATTTTACCAACACAAAAAAGACTCAAAGGGTAACAAAGAAGTGTGAAACTTTTAACAGTTATCATGGGAAATGCTCTCACTTGCTTCTGTAAATGCTCAGTGAATTTGTAAATGAATCACAAATTTTAAACCACAAATTTTAATTGTATGCCTGTGAATTAGCTATACAATTGAGGAATCATGGGACAGAGAGCAGGTACGACTGGCAGAGAAGGAAAGAAAGAGTGTTAATGAAAGTGGAAGAATTTGACATTATTTAGAACATGCATTTTATATTTCTTCCAGAATGAGTGAAACCTTTTCAGGAGCAATCTAATTTCCTCATGAGCTGTAAGAGTTTAATTTCCTAACAGCACAGAAAGGTAGGAAAAACTGTCGTTTGCATCTTGTACAGTATAAATCCAAACTAAAATCACTTTCATTTTAAAAAAGCATTTAAGCCACCAAGAAAATATAGGCTATTGTCAGTATCACATCATTTACAAAGCTGGAACATTTAACTGCAAGGAAATGAATACTTAGGAAGATCATAAATCATGTATTACTGACATAATAAAGTCGCATACTATTCTTATCAGTTATAAATGATGCCTCTTTCATTGTTAACTCTGATCAGGGCTTAACTTTTTTAACCTTAATTTTGCTAAATAATTTTTTAAGGGAAGGGAAAATTCCCATTTCCGTTACTTTCTCCTCTTTTCTCCTTCCCATTCTGTACTCCTTTACTCTTTTTGTATAACAAGAAGTAATAGAAGGTCTGTTATTTTGGCTGGTAACGGTCATCCAAAAATTATTTATAGCTCAATATCTAAGATCTTACACAAACATAAGACCTGGATGATGTTTGTGACTATGAATATATTAATTTCATTTGTGACTAATTATCATTCTCCAGGCACTACTGTTCAGACAATGAATACATGGGTGAGGACAAATGGCCACGTAGGAGGCTTATGTAAAATACAGCATTCCCAGAACTTTCTAGGGAAAAAGGAGCTGCCTGAATTGTGAGCAGACACATGCAGACCCTTCCTTTACACCTCACAGGTTGTGTCCTCCAGCGATGGTTTCCACATCGCTGTGTTAAAGATCACTATTGCTATGATTCAGGATAGGACTCTGCACTTTGAACACAGGCCAGTTACTGTGACGGATGCCTGGCAGCATCCATCACAAAGATGCTATACCTTGGCGAGGATCTCTCAGCAGTACTGTAATAGTCGTGGTCATTATCATCTGTGAAAACCTGCAGAAGTGGCCCTGATTTTCACAACAAGCAGAGGTGAGGACAGAGAATAACATCCTATGAGGAGGTCGCCCAAGGAGCTCTCCTGAAAAGAAGAAAGGGGAGGAGTGATGAGAGGAAAACAGGGAGAGACAATCTTCACAGCAGCAGAAGGGTGGGCAGTGAAGAACAGGCACATGGGCTGCAGAAAGGAAGAAAGGCTATTTGAAGAAAAGTATATGAAGGAGAGAATTTGGGAATGGACAGAGCTCTCATCAGCAGATTACTTCAGCCGTGGTGCCAAATCAAAGGACTCCGACCAGGCTGGGACAGAAGCTGTCGGTGCAGCTGTGACCGTGCGCGCACGAGCGGCAGGTCTCCCCGCGCTCACAGGCACCCGGCGCCGTGCGCATCTTCTCCGCGTGTCTCACGGAAATGCCTCGCTGCGCCCTCCAAAGCAACCTGCGCAGCAAAATGCCTTTCTGCAGCAGGCAACCAGCGTCACCCCCATGGAAACAAGAGCTTGTGTTCACAGTATCCATCTTCACACCCGGGCTATTCTTACCAGGAGGTTCTGTGGCTGGCCTTAGTCTCCTTCCTCAGACTTACAATCTTCTAGGACATGTCAGATATATATTAACCTTTTCCAGCTTATGTTCAAAATTGAAAAGCAACAAATAGAAACGTCCATATTTGCACTTTTGGCATTGATGCTATTGCTCTTGTGCACTAGTGAACTGTTCCGTTTGTAGCCACACTAATTCTACATTTGGTAAACCCTTGCTGTGTCCAGGAGTAAGAAGGTTTGTGCATGATATCCTTAGGGGAAAAGGATGTTTCACAGATTTGATTCTGCACTCCTGAAGAAAGCTTTATTGCAGAAATATTTCTTATTCAACCACCACCAACTAGAAGTTATATCTATTAAAATACTTGTTCACAATTATCACTTGTTTGGAACGTGTGGAGTGCAAAAACTTGCCATGTTTCATAGAAGATAGAGGTATTCTTCCCCCATTAATAAATTAATCACTTTCAGTTTATAACTTGTCTTAAACACAGGCTGCAGTGAATAAGCTTTCTTTCATTTTAAAGCTAAACAATTGCATTCTACAAGTTCTGTGCAAAGAAATGTCAGGAATGTAATTCAGAGGAGTTTTACTGGGAGTACTGGAGACTCCCGAGTTAAAAGGAATGCTCTAAACCACTATTATTTCTACACATTTTTCAATGGCAAGGGTGCTGAAATTCTTTTACAGGTTAAAGACATCTACCTCCTCACACAACAAGAGAACAAAGAAGACTGAGCATGAGTGCTCAATTGTATTATTAGTTTCTTTAGTATGTTAGTTTGTTTGGCATGTTTCTTAGAATACCTTCCTGGATACTGAGCCAAAGAAGGACTCATGGTAGCACTCAAGAAAGGTAAAGGAACAAGAACTGAGACGACAACCCCACATATAAGGAAGGTAGAAAAGCTTGCTGTGAGGAGCCTGAAGTCTAGCTCAGCTAGCAAAAGGTCTGTGTGACTCTGGGGACAAATGGGACTAGCCCAGATACAGCTCAGGAAACAAAGCTGGAGACTCTGGGAGCTGCAAGAAAGATTAGTGAAATACTCTTCTCTGCTATTTTTTACTAATATTTATAATTTAGAAACTGGGGCAGAGTCTGACTTTACACTAGGCCATCCCTTTAGCCCTTTAAGCAAGAATATGATCTTAGACACAAAATAACAACGTACAGGCCTTAAAAGAGAAAACTGAAATAAATGGCAGTCTAGTATTTGCTGTTTTTATGATACTGTGATAAGAAAGAAAGGAAAAATCCTATAGCTACTTGCTGTACAGCTGAGTCAGTTCTACAAAAAAAAGTCTAGCTGTAATAATTCTGACTCAGGGGACAATTGAGAAACAAGTTAACTGGAATGTTAACTCGAGTGAACTTTGGGGAGGAAAAACCTCTTCTTCCACGTGGATGAGTTCACCCAGATGAGTCATTTCAGATAAATAATCTTTCCACCATCGCACCAAAGAGGCCCAAGATAATTTCCCTAACTAAAATTCATAGAAACACACTTGAAATTTAATTTTGATGCCTACTTTCTGAATGCATTTGAGATAATATAATTGAAACTTTACAACCCAACAAAAAGATGCAGAGAGAAAATGTGCCATTGTTATTCTGAAAAGAGCTCAGGATTTAGTGCCATGGGATGCTGGATCAGGCCATGAAGCCAGCTGAAATAAATTCCTGCTTCCTCCATCCTTCATTTCTCTCCATGCCTTAGCCAATTATCCTAGCTATGCGCCCTGGTTTGTCAGTGAAGCTAGCAAAGTTATTTGCAGATCTGCATGATCTGCACTGTGAACCAGATCCCTGAAATCAAAAAAAAAAAAAAAAAAAAAAAAAAAAAAAAAAAAAAAAAAAAAAAAAAAAAAAAAGGAAAAGAAGTAAGAAAGATGTCATTTAAGATGATTTTTTTTAACATGGTTTATAATTTAACCCAATCAAAGAGCTTCATTTCCACAAATAGGAAGATGGCAAACACAAATGTGCTGGCACAGGCATGAGTACAAACAGTGGGAGCTTCTTCAAAGAGTTTTGCTGCTACAGCCAGCAACTTCTGAAATTACAGCCACCAATAAGAGAACAACTAAAATGAGATAGGAGCTGAAAACATCAAAAAGGCATTGAACACAGTCAAAAAAATAGGGTGCAAGAAAACACTGGGTAAACAGAATGAAAAAAACCAAAAAGCAATGAAGTCTTTTTTTTGTTTTGTTTTGTAAAAACAAAACAAAATCCACATTTTAATTGAATGAGGCAATTTCTGGTGATCATATAACAACAGTATCAGTCATGTTATCAGTGACCAGCAAAAGCCCTGACTCGCACCTTGTTCCAAATTCTCTCTGTTCACTGTCAACAGCCAGTGCTTCACTGTCATCCCCACCCAGGATCCTGGCCTCTATTTCCTTACATGAACCACTGAACTTCTGCCTTTCAGACATTCAATTGCTAGGGAACAGCACTTGGCCCATGCAGAGGACTGCTCTGCCAAATCCCCGTCCCAATTTCTTTCTGTTCCTTTCTCCTGTCCCAGACTCCTTGTTCCAGTCAAGCACTTTCTCTCTTCATCCCCTCTTGTTTCTTGTCTCCTCTGCATGCAAGGCGGGAGGTTTTCCTCCCTGGTATTGCCAAAAGGCTCATTAAAGACTGCTGTCAATTACAGTGCTCACTCCTGCACTGACGGACAAGAGTGGGGACAGCAACTGCTGCGTAAAAGTCATGCTCTGCTCTGGACTGCAAGAGTCCCTCCGTGTACAGTCTGCACACCGGGCGCAGTGAGGGCTACGCTCAGTGATGGTGCATAACTGTGAGATATTAGCTGCTGAACTCAAACCAAAAACAAAAACAAAAACAAAAACAAAAACAAAAACAAAAACAAAAACCTATCCATGGCCAAACATGTATAGGAGATTTTTTCATGAGAACAGCAAAATCATGTACCCAGTGCAGGGATCACACTCCCTTTTAAAGCAT
Source organism: Nothocercus nigrocapillus (assembly GCA_013398345.1). Lineage (NCBI taxonomy): Eukaryota > Metazoa > Chordata > Aves > Tinamiformes > Tinamidae > Nothocercus > Nothocercus nigrocapillus. Next base: position 75,641 of record WBNA01000681.1, on the reverse strand, counting down.
AAGGTTACTGTCAAGGAAAACTCAGCTAATCCTGGGCAAAACGAGTAATGTATAAAAATAAATAAATAAAAAATATTTTTATTCTTCTTAAAAGCAGGTGCAGTTGAAAATAAATAAAATCACAGGCAAGCCTGTAGCATGGAAAACTGCAGATTAAGAAACTGTGTATCAGCAAATTGAGTTGTAAAATGGCTGGTGTCAAGGGACCTCGCAGCACTGCTAACAAAAAATGGTGATGTTTGAAACCTTGGAAATCTGAATGTTCCTTTGGATTCCAAAAACACCCATGTTTCTGAGGCCATTGCAAACATTAGATGACCTCCTGACACCACCTCCATCCTCTCTTCACTTCCCCGAAGAGTGTTCTTTCATACGCTCTGCTTTGCTTCAGACTTTCCCACTCCCAGATCTGCTGATCACGTACCCCCATCACCTTCTGAAAACGTCCTCTGTTCTGGAAGGTCTTCCGGGCCCAACACGTTGCTCGTGGGACTTCTTACTGTAGGACTTAGGGCTGCTGCTCACTTCAAATGCCTTCTGTGGCTTCCTCCTTAATTATGCCCCCAGAGCGCATAACACATCTCTGGAGCACTGGTCTGCAAAATTCAAACAGAAAAGGGCTGGGGAGTTGAAACGAACCACAGCCTAGCTGAGAGGCTGCCAGTGCCAGTGAGCCAGAGGAATTTTCAGGGAAAAAAAAAAAAAAAGACAAAAAAGAAAAAAAAAAGAGGAAGGACCAGGGAGAGAGGAAGAGCTTCAAGAGGTAGGCAAAATAGTGAGAACAGAGGCAATTAGACCAAATGGGAAGAAAGTGAGACTAGAGATGGAGGTCAGGCCCTATATCAGAATCACTTGGAACTAACAATAGAGGAGGGATTTAGGGATTAGCACCAACAAGTAAAGGGCAAGAAAGAGGTACACAGAAACTTGCATTTTGAGCAGTCAGTCAGATATTGATCATAGCAGAGGGGTGAGAATGAGGAAAAGAAACGAGATAAAAGGCACAGGTTGTGATGACAGTGATGAAAAAGACCAATTTAGAGCCCTTGCTCACAGATGAAAAAAAATTTCCCCTGAGCTGGTGTGTACAGACAGGCTATCTGGCCTCCCATTGAGTACAGAGGCAAGCCCAGCTATCAGCTCTCCACGGGCTGTAGCTCACATGTGGTAGGTGTGCTGGGTAAAACACACCAGTGCTGACAGTGCTCCTGCACGCTTTCAGCACTTGCCTGGTGCCCAGACTCCTCACCCCTCAGCCTCGTGGGAAAGGAGCAGACGCCTAGTGCAAGGCGGGGGTTAGGAAAGCAGTTCTCGCTCTGCTGGGGAAGGGCTGCAGCTCCCTGTACTGATGTGCCTGTGATAACGTACTCAGAAAAACTGCAGTTCGGAGCTCACCTTTAGCCCAGCCCAAGTACGGAACTCCCACGTTAGCTGTGACTGCCAGTCCCCCGTGGGCTCAGCAAGGTGGACTCTTTGCTCATAGAGAAAAGTTCATGAAATGTTCTTCCTTTTCAGAGGCTGATTTCAGGTACAGCGTAGATTTGGCAACCTTTTGTTAGGCTATGAGATACACGATCGTATTTTGAAGAGATGCCTGGACCCATATATCCATGACTACCTAGAGTCTTTGGTACCTATGTATAAAATGTGATGTCACATAAGCAAAGTTACAAGTAAAGAATGAAATATATAGCACTGTGATTTTATTTTCTGCTTGCAGTTTGTGCCTTTTATGTCAGAACCTTCCAATATATATAGACACATCTATAGCAAGAAACAAGACAGTCAAGACAACAACAAAAGTTCACTGAGAAAAGATCAGAACATAGATTTTTAATTCATCCTCTTCAAAAAAAAAAAAAAAAAAAAGGCAAAAGGATCAGGTTTTGCGACCCACTGATTGCTATGTAAGGTGGCCACTCATGATTAAATATACTTTAAACATTCCAGATAGGAAGAGAGCTGACTTGTGTAATTACCATTGAACCAATCAATAAGGAAGGCTAATTGCTAGAGGGGATTTAATGTCATATTCAATGAATGTAGAGTTATGAATATTAGCTGGAAGACGTAACCTTCTGGGCCCAACATTGCTCCTCCTGCATCCAGTGAGAGTGTTGACTGGTTGCAGCAGTAGGATCACATCCTGTATTTATGTTAGGGAGCTGATATCTATGAAATTCCTGGGGAAGGTAAGCTGCGTTGAGGTCTTGAATCAGAGGTAAATAGGATGTTGTAATACGCTGTAATACATTCAGCACACGATAACGCAAAACTACAGGGAAAAATACAACAAGGAGTAAAAAGGGAATTTTCGGAAACATAGAACACACAGGTAAGTAGAGAGTGGAATTCCCCATTTTTCCCCTTTAAAAGCAGATGATATGGAACAGATATGGCTATCCTGGAATAGCCAACATCTGTTGGCTAACAATATATGTTCCTGCTGCTTGGGAGTGGTGGTGGTCAATGAGCTTGATGCAGAGAATAGTTCAGTGTGGGGTGCTTGACCTGGGCTGCTTGCATTTTGCTGTTTCTAGTTCAATTTTATTTAGGGAAGGGCAGTTCCGGGGGTAGGAGCACTGGTCCTGGGGGAAAGGGAAAGGGCTTTCCATGCTGCTTTCTGTAAAACTTTCTGTAAAAAAAATGTGCTCTATGTGTCCCTGCTGGCGCAGGAGGGCTGGACTAGCTGATGCCTAGAGTCCCCTTCCAACCTCAAGGATTCTGTGAAAACACCCAACCTCTCATATTCCAGGTCATCCTGACAAAGCCCACAAGGGCTGCCGGTTCTGCAGGACACCTCAGGTTCCGTGGAGGAAAAAGCCATGTTTTGAGCAGCCCTCCCTCCTCACGTCCAGTTCCCATCACACACAGCAGAGAAGCCTCACGGCGCCTCTGCGAGATTTTTGTGCACACTTAGTGCAACTCTCGGCGTCGGAGCAACAGAGCCTACGCACAGCGCAGCGGCTCTTAAGTGTCCGGGGCTTG
>WBNA01000681.1:51701-62335 GCA_013398345.1 Nothocercus nigrocapillus | reverse complement strand
AAGAGTGTAGTGGGCAGTGAAAGTGTTACTGAATAGTCCTGTGTGCTTGAAATTCAAGATTAGAATTGGATAATGCTCTTCTTAGAATTGGATAAGGCTTTATCAGTGGTAGCATGTAGCCTCTCCTCTGGATAAAGCTAGAGAACATGTCTTTACCTTTCTTGTGCTTTCCCCTGTGAAGCCGATTAATGTGGCACTTTAACGTACAGCAAATAGCAAAGAAAATCCTTGCTGTGTGGCACTTCTAAAGCCAGTAGTATGACATCCAGGGCAAAAATAAGTCTTCCGTGGACATCTTTGTTCATGTGAATGGCCTTTATTCAAACAGGCTCTTAGGGATGTAAGGCCATTTTGAGGCAGTCAATAGGTCTATCTAGCCCATCTGCTTATAGCAGTGGCATTAAGTTACTGTCCGTGGAGCCTATGGAAGAGAAAGAACAGAACGAGCATCCGATGCTTCTCCCTGCTCCTCCCCTCAGCTGTTCTCCGCTCAGGACACTTCCCAAGCTGGATGTGCTTAGAAAATCTCAGTGGATTTTTCATCCAGATGCTTGTCCAGTCTCTCAAATAAATGTAAACTTCCAGTGTCTACAATATGCTTTGGCAAGGATTTTAAGTCTGCTGCTTCTCTGCATGCAGAACCACCTTTCTTTTACTTGTTTTGAACATGGCTACCTTTGTTTGGTGACCTGTAGTTCTTGTTCTGAATTAGATCATGGAAGTCAATCCCTATCCACTCTTTTTATAGCATCACACATTTTTTTTTTAGTTTTGATTATTTCCTCCTAAAATGTCTCTTCCGTTTACTGGAGTGTCTTACCTTGTTCAGCTATTCCTTGTACAGAAGATATTCCACATCTTTCTTTTTCCCCTTCTGTGCTTCTTTGAAACTTTTCCAGCTCTAGTCTGTCTTTCAGGAACAGTAGAGACCAGAGCTGCACAGTGTACTCACAATGTGGAAAAAACTTGGATTATTTATGCAATGGCATCACAATGTTCTCCACTTTGATCTGTGTACATTTCTTGATCGTTACTTGCTTTTGAGGCTGCCACCAACCCCAAGCTTCCTAGAATCAGTCTGCCATAACCTTGTGATCGTCACTCCTCAGTGGTACTGGGCAGCCTGGAATAGTTCACTTTGTGCATCAGTTAATCTGCATTTATCTACACTGAATTTCATTAGCTGTTTTATTGTCAGTTCACTCAGAGCAGTAGAGCTCCCAGCTCTAAATGTAGAGGAGTTGGTGCAGATATCTGAGTAGTGATTGTATAGCTCAGGTTGTCTTTGCTTTTAAAGAAAAACATTGCATTTGCTGGACCTCAGAGAGAGTCTCTGCAATTTAGCCCAGCAAAGCCTTCCCTTGAAGTTTTTAGAGGTCTCAGGAGCCTCTCAAAATGAATATTAGAAATGCAGTTACAGGTACTGTGATAATATTGGGGAATCTTAGCAGACCATATGTTTTGCAATGATGCCACAAATGAGAGCTCCTGCCAGTATTACATGATTTTGCTTTAATTTTTCTTCTTGTAAGATTCTCCTTGGCTCCATCCATCTCAAGCCAAATTGTTCCCCTTCTGGGGTCTGAAGCATATTAGTACAGTATTACTTATACCTATTTGAGGAGCAAGGTCATTTCCAGATCAGATATATGCCACGGAATCTATGATTTCCTTAGGGGTACTGACTGTTGCTCATCTCTGCATCACTCTCACTAAACCTTTCTGTCTGTCCAGTCAAGAGATCCCTTTTACTTCAGCACTTACCGGCTCAGGGAAGACTGAATATATCCCTCAGTATTATTAATAGACTCCTCCTCATAGTTCTTGGGCCAAAGACCAACTGACAAATCACAAAGCCATCACTAGTGCAGACTGATACTTAGAAATAAACAGAGTTTGCCGTTGCAGCAATTAAGTACCATCCTGTGAAATTTGAATAATTTCCATTTCTTGACTGGGAATTAGGAGTATTAATTTGCACAGTGAGAAAGTTCTAACGGAGGCTTGAATCTCTGGTTATTTCCTACATTTTTTGACCTTGCAGGACCATGAAAACAGATGTTTTCAGATGGAAATAAAAATCTATTTATATAGAAGAACACCCGATATTATTCAATTTACAGCTAGCCTTCCAGCTGATTAGCAGGTCTCCCTTTAAGTATGTAGATAACAATGTATTAAACAAATATAGCAGAAACATATCTCATTTCTCCAAGGAAATAAAGTTTTAGGTATGGAGCTGAGCATTCATTCAGCTCAAGTTCTAAAACAAGAAGGCTGCTCAAAGACGTTTCTTAAATGTGTGAAATGGACATTGTAAGCAAGCTTTGACCTGGGTTTTATAATTAGTTTTAGTAACTTTTTATATTAACCTTGAATTGTGATTGGCTACTGGTTCTCCTTGTCTTTGCAGGCTGAAGAAATTTTGACACTAATACAAAAAAATGTGGGCATTAGGAGGCTAATTTACTCTGAGATGTGAGTGTGGTTCCTGGCTGTGGTACGGATTTGGTATGTGTGAAGCGCTTTGCCGAGTGCCTAGTGCAGCTTCCATAAATGGCAGTGGAAGAATCCCACTGATTCCAGTGAAAACTGAATTAATAGCTCTTCTGGCACTACTGAAGCTGGCAGTGCAGAAGCTAGGGACGTGCCTGTGTATATCTGAGTATACTGTGTATATCTGAATTAGATTTTTTTTCTGTTGTGACTGTAGATAGCCACTTTAAGTTGAATCTTAATCGACCATGCCTAGAATTAAGAGTCCTTAATCTGTCATCTTTCTCTTTTCTCCTCACTACTACTTATGATGATTTTGACTTTTCTTGTTGATTTGAATGCTTCTTAGTATGTTGAGTTTTTGGATGGGGGGCAGCAAGGGATTGCTCTTGCTTCCTTCTTTGTTTTCTTCTTTACACTTAAATGTAGATCCTTGCAAACACAAATTTTATTTTTTCTATGTTCAGAGATTGCTGAACTTCAGAAACACTCTGTAGGATTATATTGGAAAGTGTTGCTCATGAAGTGTTGCTTACAAATAATTGTTGGTTAAGCTGCTTTATCAAAATTATGGAATTACTTGTGGAGATTGCTTATGCAACTAACGGTTACTGGCAAACCTCACATTTACACACACAGTGTTAATTTTTGTACAGCTCTAGCACTGATCAAATAAGATAGGTGAATATGTCAACATCATGTCTGATTCTGGACAAGTTTTCCCTTTGTGTGTATTCAGGGAAGCCTGCTGTACAGAGTGTTACATCTTCAGACTTTGATACAGTCCAAAGTCAAGGAGTACGTAGTAGGTTCACTGTAAAAAAGCGTTGGATTTGGTACCTGCACACATTGCGTAGCAGAACTTAGCTCAGTCCTAGATATTCCCATGAGTCACTTCTTTATTGCTGTTCAGTAAATTATATTGGTGATAGAGGAGGAAATTACTTAAATCAAGTCTCATGTGAAAGTCAGTTAAATGAAAACATTGTACGTACTATGACCAATAAGAGCCGAATTCAGATTTGTAAGACAAAGTACAGTGTGAAAAGGTTTATTGCTGGCAATATAAATGTTCGCTGGAAACAGTATGACTACTGTAGGTCACTGCATTAGTCATCTTGAATGTTATAAACTCTCCTGCTATTAACGTGCTTAAGAGTTTTATACTGATGTATAAATAACTCGATAGAGATATAACAGCATATCTAACTTGTTGCCCAGTTCCTAAATCTTTTACTTATACAGCCTGTTCCCATTAGATTTGATTTCCTTAGATTTATGCCTCTTAAATTCCATTAGCTTCAACAGAGTTATTTCTGATTTATGGTTTTGCAAATGAGAAGAGACTTGATCCCAGTGGGACTGGGCAAATGTTTACAAGTTTTGGGACAGGGACCACAATTATTAAACATTTCACGATCAAAATTTAAAAGGAAATGAACATGAAATTTCTTTCCTGTGAAAGTTTTCTCGTAGTACTTTGTTAAAACATAAAAGCTATATCTTAACTACCCATTACACTGCTTGCATGATTGAAGTAACAGTGTCAGAACCTTGTCAAGCCATGTTCTTCTCTGTCGTACTACAATCATGTCAGAGCACAAATGTGGGGAAAAAAAAAGTAATGCTTAGAATTTGGAGTTGCTATTGATATGTGGAATATGCCAGTTTTGTTTGCTGCCTAAATAAGCATTCACGGTACAGCTTGTATATCTGTCCTCGTACTTTTACTGTCATTTTACATTTGTTCAGTAATGCAACGTGAAATAGAATTGAAAGTCAACAAAGTAGCGACAAAGCTCATTTGAGGTAATGCACTATGTCATTTAGATATTTTACATTACAGAACAGTGAGTTAGTAAAGGGGGAAAAGATTTTAGAATGAAAGGGCAATTTGGTGGACTGCTTGAAATATTGGAAGGTTTTTTGTTTCCCATTGGTACCTTCATTATGGGAGCAGTTAACTGAAGCAAACATTACTGCGTTGCTTGACAGCTTCTCTGCAGATGCAAACAGCATTTGTTGTGGCTTGAGCTGGCAGTGGATCATGGTGTAATAGTGTGTTGAAGTCACTTGAAATGTTGGAGAGAGAAAGTTTGTTCATATAGCAGAAAATAAATACATTGTTTGATGCACTCATTCTGTGTTTACAGAAATAAGGTGGTGACTCAGGAGTTCTCAAAAAGGGGCATGAACTATTAGTTTACATTGCACTGCTTTGTGTTTTGAAAAGAAACAGTAGGAAAGATTAATAGGAAAGGAGGCAGTCATCGATTTCCTTTTGAGAATTTCATGAAATGTTTAATGTTGCCCTGGAACTGAAAACCCCTGTTCACGGGTTGCTGAGCAACCTTGCATTGCTTTATTTGATAGGGATGTGAACTTGCCAATTGCTGCGATGCCTCCTCAGGCAGAACTCTCCCTGGCGAAGGGGTTACAATCATTAAGTTCCTTAATTGCTCTTGGATAGTAAAATTTCACATGAAGGATGTGAAAATGTCCTTCTTCCCATCCCCCATCCAAACCATTTAACTGCATATATTTGTTGGGAGGGCAAACCTGCACTTCCTAAGAAAACCTGTTCAAAAAGAAAAAGTGTTGCATCTGTGTTCATTTGTTTTTATCTTCTTGCTTGAGCATGGTTCTTGAGGTTGCAACCTGTTTGTTAGTCCAAGGGTGGAGGCAGGAGAAACTGTTCTTTCCTAACTTTAAAAGAATGAATTTAGGTACTGTGGTCAGATTTCTTTCAATTTAGAGTGTTTGAATAATCAACAATACTGTCCAGATACCTCCTCATTTTTTATACATTCTTGACTACACTGCGGACGTGTTTTTATGTCTGCATCCTATGGAAGTGGTACCACTTAGCAAGGACGATGCTGGGGAGACACTAGGAGTCAGTGCAGTTCAGAATGAAGGAGGGCCCTCAGCTCCTTCCCCTCCTGGTGAGTTGAAGTTGGGGGAAGGTGGGATCCCAGCTCAGGCTCTGTTTTTCTTGCTGTTTTTGGAGGGAACATCTATTTACCAGGGTCCTGTGTATGACTTCTAGTGGGTAAGGTACTCTTCACTGCTCATCTGTGCTAAGACCAAAATCCTGGTCCACCTGGCCTTCATTCGGGCAACTTTCTCAGGGCTTTGCTGAACTGACCGATGTCTTCAAGATCTGTCTTTGGCCTTGAGGATGTATTCAAGGCATCTGTTTTCTTACTCTGAGAGAGATAGCATTGTTTGTAGTTAAGTACAATCAAGAGGGTAAGTATTTTTATTTTAAAGAAAATGAACTAACCTCTCATTGGTCTCAAAACTTGATTAATAAGGCAGAAAGACCTTCATTCCCAAACAGACAGGATTTAAGTGAATATATAATCCCCCAAACATATCACAGTCCTCTTTAGAAGGATTTTTATCTTGTTTAGTAGGGTAGATTAAATGAATAATTCTTAGTGTGATTAAGCACATATTAGAATAAAGCTATTGATACAGATGTAGTTTATATTTTTTTTTTAATAACTGAACTAAATTATAAACTCTTTTTATTTCCTGAGAACTCTGACCTGTTTTCTGAATAAGTGCATTCCTGCTCTTGCAAAGATACCATTTCTAAAACAGTCGTGCTAAGGCCTCTGTGTTGAGGGGCAAAACGTTATTCTTTTTGATGAAACAAAACATTTTATGTCGCTTTTTGGTTTTCAAGTTTCTTCTCCTTCCTTCATGTAATTCCAGATGTTAAATACGGTTACCAAGAGAGCACTAAAGTACTGGAACCCCCTAAAGCAGAATTTAATTTGATAGTATTTGTTTTAAAGTACAACTGTACAAACTAATGTGAGCTTAGAAGGTGTTGTCTAGGAAACTTTGTCCAATGTATCTGGGACTTTTAAAAAGTAATTAAGCAACATTACATAAGTAATTCAGTTACAGGGATAATCCAGGACAGAACTTGCAAACTCCTGTAGAAAACTGCACTGTAAATTAAAATGTTCTTTTTATGATTTTTTTTAATCTGTATATTCACTTAAGTTAGCTGCAGTTCTATTTTTCTGAGAATTTTAATGCTTCATAATAGATGCATTAAGATGCAAATTCTCATTGAAGTTTATGAAGTGACTTTGAAAAAAATCTGAGCCTTTGCACTGAATTAGAAAGATACCAAGAATTAAAATTGACCTTAGGGTCTTGTTATTTGTTTTGTTCTAAAAGCCAAATCTTATGAAAAGTTGAAAGACTGAAGAGTTTATTTGGGGTTTTCCATGAAAATACTTGATGTGCTGCTTTATTTTAAAGCAAAATGCAGCTGGATGTAAGCAGCAGTAATAGCATCTTTATCTGAAAGCATGTAATACAGAGCTATTTTATGTTAATGGTTCTGTTACTCATTTTAGAAATGAACTGGTTTGAAAAACCACATCGTGCTTTTCTGGTTCAAGGCAAGTGCCCAAAGTTTCTCCATCCAAATATCCAAAACAGTGGAAAATTGCCAAAACATGCAAAAGAAGTCAGGAGTGGCATATATTAATTCAGTAAGGTGATATATATTTTTTCCCATTTAAACTGGAGTGGGAATTTCAAAGGTAAGGCGTTAGCATGTTCATTCCTAGAACGTGAAGAGGTATACAGGCTGATTTATTTATATGGAAATTGTAATGTTGCAGTTGTAATAGACAAGTGGTTTAATTTATCTGTCTAGATTTGGGTTTTGCTTGTTTTCATGTGTAAGGTTCAGAAGGGAACCTCCTTTTCTATATTAGCAGCTGACTGAACTCTTTTGTCTTCTGGAATGAGTATTTAAGGAAGACAGCAAGCAATCTGTATTATGGAGTAGCTTTTTTACTAGTTGGTGGCCATTAGCTTCTCACTTTATCTGGAATTCCCAGACTCAGAAGAAAAGTTGCAAGGAAATGTAAGGAGTGGTGCAGCATTGGAGCCGTTGAGGTCAAGTCCCGTGTGCTGAGCATGTCACTGATCAGAAATGGTGACCTGACAACGCACTGCTGAAATACCTGGGCTCTGTAAAGCATCCCTAAAAAGAAAGGAATGTGAGAGCAACACAGGTAAGAATTGCTAGCTGAGGCTTTGCCTACCTCGAGCACACATGGAGGTGTTTGCACAACTTGGACATCTAGTTTGCATTAGCTAATTTCAGCTTAAAATAGAATGGAAAACTGGCTTGCATAGGCATTTCAACATAGTTTGAAATCAAGCTTTTAGAGTAGCCGGTTTGAATTGGAGGCAATAATTATATTCATCCCCAAATTGCTTTAGTTTTGCTACTGTTTCGGATCCGTTTAGTTAACGGAGCTTGGGCGCATTAAGTGCAAAATTGCACTTTTTTTTTTTTTTTCACCCCATTAGGTGTTCGTTTAATGTACTGATTTAGAGCTTCTCTAAAGGATAGACTACATACCAATATTTCCCCCCTTTAGACTAGCCATCAGAGTAGTATTATTTTGGAGCGGCAGTTCAAGACAAGGCCACAGCATTCAGGAGAGCTAACACTTTCCGATCTTTTTCCATGCTGTCTGCCTGTAGTAATCCTTGGAGCTGTTTTAACTCAGTACAGGATAGCGCAGCATATTAGCCCAAAGGAGACTGGCAGAGAGTTTAAATATTTGGATACAGGCCTCATCTTCAGGACTGGAGTTTTAAGTTAAGTAAGTTCCTGAGGGCCTGTGCTTCTCCCTCCTAAATAGTTCATTTACTGGTGTATGCAAAATCCCCCAATTGTGTAAGGCTGAAAGTAGGTGGCTGATTTGCTTCCCTGCAGCACGCTCTGTGCAAGCAAACCTAATTTCTTCTGTATGACACATAGTGGCGCTTTGTGACCTCTAACTGCTGACGTCAGAACCCTGATTTTAAAACATTTAATTCTTTCTAAGTCTGCAGGGACAGAAGAAGGGATAAAAAAAGGCATCAATTTTCTACAGTACCACTGGGCCTGTTTTCAATTGTGGGGATTGATAGTAGCAAGGGCTGGCATGGGTCAGATGAAGGGCTGTGTCCACACTGCCTTCACATTCATTATAGAATGGGAAACACAGGGCTAATCAGAATTGTAAGTCGTGGGAATATTTGTTTCTTTCAGAACTAGAAATGCTTTTTCACACCAGGTTGTCTTCCCTGGCATTTACTTCAGGAGAGAAAGTTCCCATAACATCAAAACATGCTGTTTCAAAATTTTCACACTGAAACATTTTCATTTTCATTCTGAAACATCATTTCAGGTATACCTTGTGTCATTTGACAACATTTTATTTTATCTAAATGAGATGATGAAAGTAATCCCTATAAACTTTCTCTCTTTCTTCATAGTATTTTCTCTTTGCCTCTTCTTGGTATTTTTCTTTCTGTAAAGAATTTTGCTTTAGAGATTTGTTCCAATTCTGAAGGAAGTGAAAAGTCAGATCTTCAGCCTCTTGTGAAATACACTTCTGTATCTAGTTGTAGTGATTTACATTCCAACTCTGCACAGGTGTAACAGATCTGTGCTTCCTTTGCTCTTTCTAGCCTTTAGTCAAGATCATCACTAGTAGAGAACTGGACCTAATCTTCCTTCCTTTTTGGACCAAAGTTGTTGAGGACAGAAGAAACAGAGACCTTAAAAATATGTTCACCAACTCAGTAGCGTGCTGCTTTCCATTGAGCCAGCTGGGAAAAAGAGCATTTTGCAGCTAAATTTCTAGGTAATTTTTATATTCAAAAAATAGAAGAATTCTACTCAAAAAGTAGAAAAGTTCTAATTAATTGTTTAGGTAAGTAACTGATAGGAAGTCCAAGCTGCTTCCCTTTAGTAAGTGCTTAAACAACCTCTTCGCAAAAATGTTCCATTTTACGAAGGTTTCAGTTGTAGTTTCATAGTATATTTAGGTCAGTGTGGTGGTCATATGTGGATATTTAAGGCAACTTTAGCATTTATATTTCCTTGCAGAGTTTAGGAGAACAGTCAGAGATGAAGGTAGATGAATTCATTCAGTCATTTTATCCTAGACTGTCTCAGTACTGTCTCAGGCTACAAAACTGCATACTGAAGAAGTATATTCCAAGGACAAAGTTTTGAAAGCTTGACTCATGTTTCATACTTAATATATTTAAAATTCACTCATTTTCTAAACATCAAAAACTAAAAAAGAAGACCTAGTAAATATAAAATGATATATATGTGCATGTTTTGCTTTTCTGGGATTTCACTGCAATGTTGTTGGATTATTATTTCCATGAGTTATTTTATCCTTGATTAAACATTGTGTGGTATTATTTAAATTTATGTATGTATTTATTTTAAGTTTTCAATGACAAAGATTTCTTCCAAAAAGAGTAAATCTCCTCCCCTTCCCCCTGCTTGCTTTTGGCCAGGCAATTTCTGAGGAATCTTTCCCCATCTCTTTTTAAAGAAAGCAGGTCTTCCAGGTCAAAAAGAAGATTACAAAGATTTTCTGAGGATAAAAGAGCTAAATTGTCATCAGTCTCTAAGATCTACAGGTTAGATCTACAGTCTGCTGTCTCTGTCTTTGCATTGCCTTCCCTCTGAGAGTGCCTCTAAGGCTTGGTAGTCAAAAGTATAAAAACAATTTAACAAGATCATCCCTAATGATAAGTTTTACTGTGCTGTATTTCCATGATTTAACTATTCTCCAAGTGGTCCAGTGGGTTGGACCCTTAAGTAAGTTCCCATTAAGGAAAAAGAGAGCAGTAAAATTTTTAATAACACTGGTGTTGCCTTACTGTGAGAGGCACCGGCAGTCAGTGAGTATGAATTAAATTCTAATTAAAAGATTTGGGATCCTTTAATTTCCCCGACAGTTATAAAGTAAAGCTGTAGCCATCACCTTTTTTATTAATTATTATTAAGAGTAGATATTTGAAAGCTGATGGTGCCTGGAGGCCGTGGCATTGCAATTGCCACACCTCCTTCCAAGGGCTCATTTCTCTCCCGCGTCCGAGGTCTCAGAGGGAGCGCAGGATCTTTACCGAGGGTCAGGACTTTCCGCCTCGCTTACAAGGTGCAGGGAGCACACAGCTCCTGCCCGTGCGCGCAAGGCCTGCGGATAACGCCTGCCTGCGGGCCTCTCCGTCCCCGGATAACGCCTGCCTGCGGGCCTCTCCGTCCCCGGATAACGCCTGCCTCCAGGCCTCTCCGTCCC
>WBNA01000681.1:24583-43959 GCA_013398345.1 Nothocercus nigrocapillus | reverse complement strand
ACAGGATATGCAGTATGACATAATTTTGTCCATTATCACCCACATCCTTGCCTTGTCTCTCTGGGAGCGGCCATTTAGAGGTGAAATGAATTAAGAAGTTTTAAGAGATGCATAGCTGTAAGTGAGGTGATAATGTCACCAGTGTATTTTGTCATCTACAAAAATTCAGACGTAGCTTTCTCTACAGCAGCTTTTCTAGTTTTATATGTTGTTATATGTATATAGTTATGCATGCAGTTATGCTTTCAGTGTTAGTACAAAAACAAAGAGCAGCGAAATTATGGATTAGAGGCAGAGATCAGTACTGTGCACCAAATCCAAGCTTTTAATGAAATCTGTGGTGGCAAAGACTACGTGGATTTCTGATCTTTCCAGCTAATATGGAGGCTGTTGGCAAGAGTGAAAATCCCATACCATGAGTTATGGGAATGATACATGTAAGTTAAATAGTACAAATGAGAAAGTTGTATTTTGATACAAGGTACAGTTATAAAAAATGTGGAAGTTTGTAGTGAAAAGTCATGTTAATGAATTTGTGACTCACGTAGTGAAAAATGTTACCCAAAATCAAATAGCATAAATGCCAAGGCAGTAATCCCAGAAGAATGCATTTGTTAAGTTAATATAATGCAGCTTTCAGATTGCTAATATATTCAAAACGATGTATGTACAAGCTAAAGTATGTTCTGTTTTGAGGTCCCAGTGCTTTTGCGTCACAAGAGAGATCTTAAAAAGAAATGTGGCCCATAGCAATGCTGCTAAATGTAAAATTAGTAATTCAAGTTCCTGTGAAATCTCCCATTTACTAATAGGGAAGGCATTTTTTGGCACTAATGTTTGTTTGTCAGTTTGAACCATGATGCCATATTTCTTTTCTTTTTTTTTTTTTTAATCTTTTCAGATAGATTTACTTGAGGTTTGAACTCCTGAGTCAAAACAGCTTCACTCGTCTTTTAGAAAATGAAAATTTTCTAGTCATGCATCTGTTAAAATAGGCTTGATATCAGCCAGAGACCCTACTTGAGCAGGATTTTGCTAAGATTTTATGCTGATGTCCCAGAGTCGTTGTACCTAGGGAAACAGGTACAGACTCCAGGCAGACTTTTACATTTTCCCCATCCTCACCTGACAATGTGCAGAGCAGGCCTGTGTGACCTGATACGTACAAACCGTTGGCACCATGTATATAGCTGGAGCCTCACTGAATAAAACTGGTGCTAAAAACATTTAGAATCTGAACAAAAGTAGTTTTGAGAGGAAAAATGCAAACTCTCAAGACTGCTTTCAAAGAAAAGGAAAGTAATGCTGGAAGCCCGTCCCTCATACTAGGAGGGTATTGTGGGTGTTTGTGAGAGGGCAGAGGGAAGATGAACAGTAGCAGCCGATAAAAAACAGTGGCATCCAGTAAAAAATGCACCACATTGCTATGCAGCAGTGGTTATACCAGTTCACACTGCTAAATAATATCCTGGGTTGATACTGGAGGTAAATGGCTAAAGAGCAGGGAAAAGGATGGATTTCACCACAAGGTGATGGTCTTGCTTTGGCAAGGAATATGTCAGTACTTGTGAGTGGCACAAGCACCTTTGGAGGCAGAGAATGACCCCAGATCAGAATGCAAGTAAAGAGGAGGGTTAGATCTGCTGTGCTAAGAAGATGGTCGTCAAGGTGTATTTACCAATTATTTTCCAATTTAATTGTGCCAAGAGTGGAGTATGAGGTTGAGGGGGACTTCAGCCAATTTGTGTTTTGTTTAGGAGGCACAAAACTCACAGGAAAGAATTTCCTTACAGTATTAAAACCCTAGGTTTTTAATAGAAGCATCTTGGACTTAAAGGTTAGAAAAATTCTGATGAGAATGCTGTTGTGGGAAGCCAGTGTTTCATACGGGCAATGCCGAGTTTAAGTTGTCAAACATCATGAGTGAGCAAAAGTATTCTGTTAGTTAAATAGAATAACAGAACTGTTAAATTTTGGGATGTGGTGGGTTAGTGATGCCTGCCTGCATGGCCATAACCTGTATTAGCATGCAGAGGACAAAGAATCAATAACATCTCATATCAGAATAATGGGAACTGCCACACTATTTTCCATGTTCAGAGTTTGACCAGAGAGACTAAGTTATGAAGTAATGAAATATTTACCACCACGGGCTTTCTATTTAATTGTCTCTGAAATCTTTTACATGAGACATCCTTACTTCTTTAGCTCAGTCAACATCAAGAATCAGACTTGCTATTTTTAAGGAGCCTGTTGCTGGGTGAGTTACTGCATGAGCTGAATCACAATGTGAGAGAGGACACAGGGACATTTCACTTTAGTACCTGCCTCTAGAGTGCTAAACACAGATAGCTAAGACATGGGCAACTAGTTGTACACTTAAGATCTTGTTTTAGGGTCTCTGGAGATAGAAAACTACCATTCACTGGCGCCCAACTATGTTAGATCCCCTTATAATTAGTGTTGTTCTAACAGCAGTTCATGCTGTTGTAAAGGCTGTACAAGCTGCTTGGTATTTTCTTGTTTAATGAACGATTGAGATCTGTACTTTTGGGGCTGACAAGTACTTTATCCCTAACTTAAGACAGTTTCTGGTTTAAGAAACCAGATTTTTTCTCAAGAAAAAACCCTGAGAAGCTTGTGTTGCTTGAGCAGATATCAACAATAATTTTACCAAGCTGAGGCTGCGTGACGTCACCAACCTTATGTTTGGTTGTGGCCTAATATGGACAAGTTTCCCAGCAGGTAGGATGCCATAACTAGGCTGAGAGGAGAAACCACAGTAATGAGCTGAAGTGAACAGAGCAAAACTGAGTAAAATTACAGTCATGTTTTCTAGCAAGTCTAAGTTTGCACAAACACAGCATTTGAAACACCAGAGAAGGCAGGGTGAAGCATCCCCTTCTTTCTAATCATCCTGGTAAAAGGCAACCTAAAAGGTTGGCCCTCCTTTCATGTACATGAAACAGTGTTTGGCCCACGGATGATAGAAAATCATCTAAAAATTGAATCTTGTGTGAGAGCAACCTAAAAGTGAAAGGCTTAACCCAGAATATATTCATGTTATCATTCAAATATACAGTGCAGTGGCCTTCCTCTTGTACTGTACAGGCTAAATCCAAAGGTACTGTAACAGGGCATAACTGTTCCAGCAAATTTTGTCA
The DNA here is from genome assembly GCA_013398345.1 of Nothocercus nigrocapillus. Lineage (NCBI taxonomy): Eukaryota > Metazoa > Chordata > Aves > Tinamiformes > Tinamidae > Nothocercus > Nothocercus nigrocapillus. The sequence continues at coordinate 40,795 of WBNA01000681.1, read as the reverse complement.
TAAAATGGCAGTTTGTCTATCCACAATGCATAGAAATATTTAACAAAGTTAATCATAATCATAATCATAAAGCTATTGGGATTGAGGCTTATTTGTGAAGATTAAAAGCTTTGTTAATACCTAATTATATTAATGCTTTCACTAGACAGCTGACTTTTCCATTAGTGCTTAAAAATAAAATCCTGAGAAGTAATCATTGAAGCTACCTTCTACAATTACTGTTTGATATTTTTCTACTAAAAGCAGAAAAATGGCTAGTAGAACCTCAGTGTAGTATGGTTTTAGAAATGAAAAATGTCTATTGTCAGAGAATATGAAAGTGTTTCTTGATGTAAATTATCATGTTTGATTACCTACACTTATATTTTAGTTTCATCATAATTATTCCACTTGTAAGCACCTGCCTCAGAGAGTTTTTGTCCTCTCCATTTCCTTAATTGCATGTGCATTAAAAAGAAATATTAGATTTTAGTAAATTCTAATTTTCTGTTTGCCATGTCATTTTACAGAACTGCTTTGCAGTGCCAATCTCACTGCCAACTGTTGTGCAAGAATTGGAGATTAGTCTAGGATTTGTAGCTGCCTCACTTTCTAATTATTGTAGCAAATGGCATGAGAAAGGAAAAAGAACCTATTTATCAGGGTTTCATTGTTGCTATTTTTTTACAGTGATTTTCTGAAGCTGGTAGCAAGCTAAGAAGGCGAAGTGCAAGGTCACAGTGTGGCAAGGAGTAGGGCTGAGCTTTTGACCAATAGTATTCTGAGAAAAACTGCAGTATCTCCCCCTTTCTAACAGGTTATTGCAGCACCGCAGAAGCCCAGCATCAGAGCAGGTGGAAATACCGCATTCCAGCAAGTAACAGAGTTTGTTTGGATTGTGGTGGAGCTGCTGGGTCCCGATTACTATCTTCAGGCTTCATGGTCAGGGAGAAAGGCGGTGGCAGACGTTAAAAGGACATGTGATGGCTCAGCCATCTCTGACGGAGGTAGTCCAAACTTTATGAGATAAGAATAATTAGAATGAAGCAGATCACTTGGGGCTGTGGACTTTGATGGGTCTGAAGCCCTGTGGTTGCAGTCAGAATGATTCAAAAGATACATGCCATGGCCTGGGGCCCTGCAACAGATTGTGACAAGAAAAAAAAACAAAAATGAAGTAACCCATCCTGAATAATGCAAAGTAATGTGTGACATGAATATAAGTATTAATGACTTATAAAAAAAAAAAAGGTAGATTTAAGCTCAGAAATGTTTAAAATCACAGATGATTTTCTTTTGAGGTAATGTGTTTTATGACTTCTCTACGCTTTGCGAAATTGAGGCTCTTGCCAACAAGACTCCTTGGCTTTTGCTTCCTAGTGTGTGTGCTGCTCTGTAAATATATTATCTCTCTTTAGTACATAGGTAGACCAGACTTTAAGAACATTGTCAATATTTGTGACCGCTATATAGATCTTGTTACAGAAATTTGTTAGGGGTCCTCAAGAATACATTAAAAATATTGTTTGGGCGTGATGGAGAGGAAAATTCCTTTTAGGAGATACTTTTGTTGTGTAGGGAACAAACATGTTCCTACAAGGAGATACTGTACAATACTACATTCACAGTTAACCAGATTTAAGATTCAAAATATAATAATAATAGAAGTTTTCAGCTTCTTGAATTTGGGGACATATCAGGGATAACATTCTCAAAGGCAAGTTGAAAAAGGATGGGTTCAATGAGCAGACAGGGAAGTGATTAGAGAAGTGGCTGGTTGGCAGAGCTCAGGGGGTTGTAATCAGTGGTGCCAAGTCTTACTGGAGGCCTGGAGCTAGTGGTATCCCCCAGGGTTCAGTGCTGAGTTCAGAATTTTTCAATCTATTCATTGATGAACTGCCTGAAGGGACAGAGTGGCCCTTCAGCAAGTTTGCTGATGATACAAAACAGGGAGGAGTGGCTCATGCACCGGAGGACTCTTCTGCCATTCAGAGGGCCTGGACAGGCAGGAGAGATGGGCAGAGAGGAACCTTGTGAAGATCAACAAAAGCAAGAGCAGAGTCCACGCTCAAGGAGGACTCACTCCATGCCTCCCCCAGACTGCAGGTTAACTTGTTGAAAAACAGCCTGGGAGAGTAGGACCTGGGAGTCTTGGTGGACAGTAAGTTAACCATGAGCCAGCAATGTGCCGTCGTGGCCGAGAAGGCCAGTGGCATCCTGGCCTGTCTCAGCAGGAGTGTTGCCAGCAGGTTGAGGGAGGGGATCCTGCCCCTCTGCTCAGCTCTGGTGTGGCCACATCCAGAGGACAGTGTCCAGTTCTGGGCTTCTCCGTACAAGAGGGATATGGAGCTACTGGAGAAAGTCCAGTGAAGGCTCGTGAAGGTGATTAAGAGAATGAGTAACAGGACTGGAACAGATTGCCTAGGTTGTTGTGAAGTGTTCTTCCATGGAGATGTTTGAAAGACATCTGTACACGGTCCTGGTCCACGTGCTTTAGGTGATCCACCTTGAGCAGGAGGTTTGGATTGTATGATCTCCAGCGGTCCCTTCCAACCTCGACCATTCTGTGAATCTGATTATGATACAATTTTGTAGGTGTTTGCTTTTCCTTATCACCAGTAGAAACCTGGCAGAAAACAATATTCTGGTATATTAAAGCCTGAATCTAACCTACTTACATATGATAGTGGTCACAGTTACCTTATGCAACAAATCTTAACTGGAGCTACAGTGTGATGTCAAAGAGTTTAGTGTATACCGAGCCTCACAGCAAATCTAGTATTAACTTCAGCATTCATCACATTATTTTAGAGAATAGAAGTACTTACGGCATAGATACTTAGTCCTGAATGTTTGATTTCATTTCCACCATGTGATCTTTAGATAATTCAATCTTTCTGAATATTACAAATAAAAAGTGAATGTATGCTAGTGAAGGAATAGAAGGAAGGAGAAAAAAAACCCTTTGGGCTCTCCTTTGCTTTGCCAAAGGGCACTTTGGGAGCAAAATCACTGGGGCTTCACCGCGCAGGTGTTGGCGGGGGCTGGAAAGGCCACAGTGTGGCACAGGGTGCTCCGGGGGCCTTCAGGCACTCCCCGATTTGGGCAGTGGAGGTCGTGGGTGCTTTGCCGGGAGTTCAGAGGGGATGCACATCATGTTAGACAGCTAACTTCAGCGAGCGCCATTACGTTCCCTGCCTTGCCTTGCCATATCTAAATGCTTTCTAAATTTACTACAACTTGGGATAAGATTGTTTTAGCATCTCCCCGTCGGGGAGACATCTCTGTCTGTTGTCTTTCTCCCTGGGAGCATTTGGCCTCATTCAAAACAAGACCTTTCAGGAGGCCCATGCACTGCCCATGCTTAAAACCACATAGGCTTGTGTAGCTCCTTTTTCAAAGTGTAAATGTTACCTTAAAGAAAGAAATCTGTGTGTATTTTCAGTCTAAAAATGAAAAGTGCTTCAGGAACTGCTGAAGGGTTGTGCTCGGCCTTAAGGACAACAAGATCACTTTGGTTAAAAGAGGTGTGTGGGAAATTTAAACTGATGAAATAAATACTTCACCGTGGTAGTTATAAACATATATAAGCAGAGGGTTATAAAAGAAACTGCTTGGCAGTCTTTAGTCTGTGGGTGCTAGTAGGTGTTAATAACATTTAAATTACTTTACAATTCCAGTAAAGCAGTACAGGCAGTACAGCAGTACAGGCTCCTGCATTTTTTCAGCAGCAAAGTGGTTTTATAGGTGAAAAATGTTAGGGCAACTAAATGTTTAAAGAAAGGAGAATTAGTACTGTCATTGACAATCCGTGTTCATAGAGCTTGCCATGGAAGGCAGCAGCCCTGACAGCTGCAGCAGTCTCCTGTTATAGTGTCTCTTTGATAACATTAGAGCCAGTTTGCATTGGTGGTGGCCAAGAGATAGCAAATGGGTGTTTTGACTGCTGTGGTGTAAAAATGCTGTGTGTCAGAAAGAGTCAGAAAAGGAAGAAGTGGGGACATCCTGTTTTTGAACCAGGGAAAGATGCACCATTCTGGAAAAAGCTGATCCTTCAGGACCAGAGTATCAGCCCAGAGAGAGAAAGAGAGAGAGAGAGAAAGAGAGAGAGAGAGAGGGAGAGAGAGAGATTGAAGGAAAAACACATTGTGGAAAGGAGAATCTTTGAGCAGATCATCTAGGAGTGTGACAGAGTAGCTTTTACACACTGTTTTCTGAGGGGATCCAGCTTCACCTGAATCTGGTTATAGTGCAGGATGTTCATAAGATAACAAAAAGAGGGATGGAGATGTAGAAATACATTCCTCCCCAAAAAAAGGCAAAAGAAAAAAAAAACATATTTCATGCAGCTTATTAGAATCTCCTGTCTCTTAGGGTCATTTAAAAAGTCAGTATCATTGGAAAGCCTCTCTTTTTTCCCTTGGCTAGATACTCTATTTCAGACTAGCAGATGCTCATCATCCTGTAAGCTGAAAGTTTTAATGGCTTAGATGGGGTGCCAGGCAGCTATGCCCTGTTCCCCACCCTGTGCTGCCAGGTGTACGTACCTCATGTGAAAAGACTTCGCTCCTCTATGTAGCTTCCTCCCTACCTATGAAACAGCAGAAATGCTGATAGTTGAATAAAAACCTCTGCAAGTGGCAAATGGAAAGTGAGTAAATTGTATTTTATTCTGTGAAAGTGTTTTTCCTTGCTGCCACACAGAGCATTTTATGAACGCAAACAATGTTTTAGGAAAATAAAATTCTCATGCTATAGATCCTCTCCATATAATCCACTTAAAGCAGTTGTATGTATTGGTGTGTTGACTGCTGCTCACATAAGCCATGTTTAACCTAGATTATTGTTTGACATTATTTCTTCTTCTTGAGGGAGAAAAAATTCCATCACTTCCATTGACAATGATATTCTAAATAAATATAAGGCCAAAAGGTCTGTTTATGCTTGCTTTTTAGAGGAGCCAATTTTTTTTTTTTTAAAAAAGGGAGTCATTTTTAAGCACATTTAACAACCTCAAAGTTAGTCCACTGTTTAATCAGTAGCTATTATAACAGCTTTATGTGATCACATATAAAACTGGAATTTCTGAATTCTGAAATATTCTGAAACTGTTTCTTCCAAATATACTTACCACTAGATTCATAGTCTTTAAGACCAAAAGAAATATTGTGGTCATCTGGTCAAACCATCTTTGACCGGATGCCTTATGGTTTTCTGGAATTCATTTCTATTTAAGGCAGCACGTAAGTCTTAAAAATCTTCCAGTTTTAAATAAGCAATTCCCATCAGAGGGGAGTTTGCACAAGTCTTTAGTCTATTTTCTGAGTTAAATGTTTTTGTTATCTGGATTTATCTAGCTTCAACTTCTAGCCATTTGATTTTGTTCTGAATTTATGAGTTAAAAAATACATGTGACACAAACACCCATCAAATTTCTTTTCCTCAGCTAAAAGTTCCTCCTAGAACCACTCATCTGCTGCTCTGTTTGTTTGCTGCACTTTTGCCTTTCTCCTGAACCCGTGCTGTATTCCTTTGCTTTGGATATGGGAAGCTAATGGTGAAGGCTGTGGCAGTGCTTGTAAGGAGCTTTTAAGCTGTTGTCTACACTGGTATAATACACCAGATTCTACTTTCATTTTTTGGTCCATCCTATCAGCAGGCAAGTGAACTGGACAGGTGATTAGATATACGATAAAAGTACTAATAGGAAAGGCTAAGAAAGCACTTGCAATCTTTGAAGCCCCTGAAACGTCTTCTGTGGTGACAGCAGACATCTTTTTGGCACCTCCCAGATGATGTCAGACAAAGCTGATGTTTGTATACTTCAGAGGATGCGCTTTTGCCCGCTTAAAGACTGTCCTGGTCAGAGGAGAAAGCGTTTTGTTGGTCCAGAGAGTATTCACAGCCTGTAATCATGTAAAGTGTCACATTTTTAGTAGGCTATTTTAGAATTCTTTATCACAACAGAAGACAAAGTAAAAATAGTTCATAAAGATTGCCATCAAGTGACATAAACATAGATGACAGAAATTTTGGCCAGACTGTCCAAACCAAACTGTATTCTCATGTAAGTGATCTGATGGGAGGTTGCAAAGCTTTGATATATTCATTTGGAAACTCTGTCCTGTGTATGACAGCCTTGGAAATAACACTCTTTGTTCTCCTCTTCTAAATTTGTAATATGGAAGAATACTGTGAATTATAAGCACAGAGAAAGGGACCCTTAACTAAATGATTGTTCTTGGCACACTTCCAATGTCAAAATCTGCACTGGGACTGTGAGGGACCTTAAAAGCCAAGATGTTGTCCCTGTTTCTCATTTAAAACACAGGAAAGCAGCAACCAGTATGTTCATGTCATACAGACATCACTCCAGATTTTATGTGGACTGACTTGCAGAAATCGAGAGATACTACCTTGATGGTAGCACTGTCTAACAGTTCTTGACATGCGGGAATCGTGCTTCCATTGGAAAATAACATTTGCTTTTCTTCAACCTAGAGGATGGGAAGAAAACGTCAGTCCTTTCTCACTTGTCTGGGGTATTGGACTGCCAATCTCCATGAGACAGGATACTTACTCATGGACATGCTCATAGACAGCTCTTTGTAGAATATTTTAGAAGGTGATGATATTTAAGATCTGCAGCAACCAATGTTTTAATAGTAGCAAACTTCATTGCCAGCTGAAACTCCAGTCCAGTTCAGAGCAAGAAGAGGAATGTCACAGTCAGGTCACAGGTGAGGAGAAAAAGAGATTCAATCATCAGTGACTTAAAAGACACCAGACTTTTATCATGCTCTTTTTTTTGCTCTACAACCTGTGCAGAATGAGACAACTAATGATTCCCTGGTCTTAATTTGAAGTGATAGACCAGGAACCAACTTGCTAGCTGTGGAAGAAATAGGAGTATTCATCAAATTGTGCTAGAAATACATCTGTAGTGCCAAAGAAATAGTGAAATGGGGTGTTATAAAGTATACCATTGGTATTTTCATCATGAGCAGAATCCAATTATTTTTCTGTTTCAAAATGCTAAAACTTAAGCTTGAGATAAGTACCTTTGGCCCGGTTCTGATTTCTAAATATATACTTCTAGGTAAAGGGTACACTTTAAAAAGAAGAATCCATCCTGTTCTTGAGATTAGGCATGTACTAAGCAATAGTGATACAGAATGAAACAAAGACAAAACATGATCAACTTTTCTGTAGCTTAAGTATTCTGATATCAATCAATACTGCTTTATGTGATATTTGAGTTATGCTTTAGTGACTGTCTTTTTCCATGGAGGATTTATTTCCATGATGGCAAGTATCACTAAGCAAAAACTGGAAACACTCTGAGCGTGATAATTTCTTCCTTTGTAGAAAGCAGGAATAGTAAATGAGGCTGTTTCAGATACCTTTTGGCCAACGAAGACAGTAGCTTCGAAAAGCATCCTATATTTGCCTTGTTTATGCCAGTATACCACAGTGGGCTATTATATATCAATTTATTATGGATCATTTCTACTGTGTCAGTAATTCTGAGTGCATTTGCTGAATTGATGTGGATAGTATGGCAATAGGTGCTATGGAACACCAACTGAATCTAGACCCTTGAAATTATGACGGCCTTTTTAATGGCAAAATTTGACCCAGTGGGAGATTTGTCTTACTGAGAATTTATTTAGTACATTGTTTAAGACCATCTGAAATTAGCATGTGCAGTTGTCTGAAGGACTTAAAAAGATTTACGATAGGAGTTATTGAGCTAGCCTAAGGAAAGAAAAAATCCCATTAGAAATTTCTACAAATTTTTAATATTATTGCTACAGTAATATAAAAACCTAGGCTGTTCAACTGCCATATGTTAGACTGCAAAACTAATTAAGTTAGAAGGTTTAAAATTTCATTCCCTAGTAGATCCTGGATTCAGCATCAGGTTTTCAGTTTATTAAGAAGGGGTAGTTTTAAGTGTAAGTTAGGAGAAGTTGTGACATATCAATTCGCATTCTGAGTGATATTAATACTAATCCTCATGGTGTATTGAAATTCTTAAGACTATTACACTGTCCCACAAGGAGATACGCTATTGTTGTATGTAATGGTGCAAGCTTAGCTTTGGGTACTGAACCAAGTAAGCCTATCGTTCATAAGGTTTTGTTTTGTTTTAAAAATATATATGAAGTGTGACCACAAATGATAAAAATAGCTTGTCTAAACATGACAGTTGCTTTAAAGTTGCCGTGAAAATCTTTCTTGGCTTTTCCAAGGTTGAGTTTTCTCGGGAACTGAACCAGTCGCATTTGAGGTGCCTACTGTGCTTCTTGTCTGAAGAAGGGGAGAATCCCAAACTGGTTGAAATGTGCTTTATATAAAACAAGGGGAGCTGGTGCTGCAGGAGGCCACAAGAGAGAAGCCCAGGCTCCCTTGAACTTGTTCTCAGCTCTCCCACAAAGCTGCTGTGTGATTTTCAGCTTGTAATTTCATACTACTCTGTGGTCTGCCCTGGTGTGTGGCATTCAAGAGAGGAGGTTGGCAGAGGCTGCACTCATGTTCACTCAGCAACTGCTGCAGTTGCACCCATGAATATGAAACTTGGTAAGAGACTTCCCCAAGGACTGAAGATGCCTTTTTGCCTTTGCTACTTTCACTGTTCCCTGTTGTTCTAGTCAGACATGAGTCTTGGCTGTTGCAGGCAAGCTGAGCTTCCTGAAAATTTTAGCATGATGCCTGTCTTCCCTTGCATTTCTGGCTGCTAATAAACTCCCTTGGGGCAGAGGGGCTGCATCACCACCTCCACCTGGGATATGCATTTCTTCTTTCTCTTCTCTATATGTTCCTCTAAAGTCTTGTTCCTAAAGCAGTAATATACTGTTGTGACCACACACAGTTGTACACCAAGATGTGCTGATATTTGGAAAGGCTTTGGGATGGGATGGATGCAAAGGGTTTACTTAAGTTAAAATGTCCATCTCTAGATGAGTGCACTTGTTTATGTGGAGGAGCACAGTGCTGTAACAGATTACCTGTATGTAGCAAAGTAGATAGAAACCACTTATTCCTACCAGGACTGATAGGCTTTTCTGTGGCTGTGAGATGGAAAAATATGCATTGAATTTTAGTTTTGTTCCACAGGTCAGACTAATGTAGCTTGCACTGCTGTTGAGATGTGTTTGGGTATAAATGGTAGTTTCAAACATTTTCTGCTTCTTCCTTTCCTTCTTTTCCTTCTCTGCTTTTCCTTTCTCTTCTAAGCTTTTTTTTTTTTCCTGCTTTTCCTCAGAATATGCATAGCATAATTATGACAGCAGCTTTGATTGTGGATTGTGAATGACCCTTGCTGAAGAAGCACTTTGTCAATAAGCAAGAATGTATCACTTAACCCTGCTGGATTCATTGAGTTTTTATGCCATTTTAGTCTCCCGCAGTTTATCAAATAGCATCTGCAGTAATTTTCCATGCTCTTGACCTATGTCAACAGCTACTTTATCCAACTGTCTTCATCTATTTTTATGTGCAAAGTGGCTGCTGCTGCTAAATGCAGAGAATGCTCATAAGTTAGGAAAATAGCCTGGTGCTCAGTTAATTGCTAAAAAAAAATGAGCAGAGTAGAGTAGCCCAGCTTTGGTGGTCTCACTTTTGTGGTGCACAAAAAGGCAGGAGGAGGTGTCACTGGTCTCACTTGCGCTTCCTGTATGACTGAGGAACAGTTTGCGTCTCAAGCCTTCAATATCCAGAATATAGCCACTGGGTATTGGTATATCCTCTCTATGCTCTTTAATTTTGAGAATTTTGACTTCTTTTTCTTTCATTGGAATGTGAAAAAAAAAAAAAAAAGAGTGTTGTTTAAAAGGGGGTTGTGCCACAGCAGATTGTGTGACAGGACCACTAAGATGTTCAAATGCCTGCATTTTTGCTGTGACCTGTAGGAACAATTATGGATTTTTTTCTCGTATGGACTAATCAAATAATAGATTCTGGGTAGGAAATTTATTCCTTACATCAGAGTTACAGTCTTCATGCATGCTGGCCTCATTTGCTGCCTTGGGAGTGTCCCAGCTTCACTCCTGTCCTTTTTTAACTTGGCATATTCAAAATCACTTACAGATAAATATGAAGATGCTTTAGACTGGGAAGGAGTCAAGTACATTAGGTGCAGCATGAGGACATCACACAGTGGGGCAGGCTGCTGTGCAAGAATAATTTGTTTTGCTGACAAACTCTAAGTGAAGGTGCATCGAAGCTGTCCAGCTCCAGCCTGCCACTTGATGAGTGTTGCCCCTTTTACTCATCCAGCCTAACATCGTACAGATTCACTGCTTGTTTGTGGTATTTTACACGTTCCCTATCCGAGTTTTCTCTCCCCTCTTCTCCTCAATTTATTGGGCTCCTGTGACACCTGCTTTCTTGTTATCTGAGCAGGAATTTCTATAATTCTTCTTGCAGGCGTAGGACAGATTGAGGTGAGTGACTGGCAGTGAAAGGGCTAAAGCAGTAACTTTATCTGGGAGCGGCGCATTCAGCAACTGCTCTTCATAGTCTGACAATCGACACCTTTATGTGTCATTCTGGGACATTAAAATAATAGATTTGGGGTATGAAATTTATTTCTCTACTTTGGAGTTAGGGTTTGGGTTTTTTTCTCCCCTATGTGTGCTCTCCTCATACTGGAAAGAATTATGCTTTTAATTTTTCTGTAACTTCTGCTGTTTAGTAATTACCTTTTCATATATTGGATTTGCTTACATAGTTTGTGTTAGCTACACATTTCTAATCAATTTGAAAATATTTACCTAAGCAGACCTCATCATCATGTATTCTAACAACAAAATAACAAGTTTTTCACAAGCCTATCCAGTCTATATATGTTAAAAATTGCATTGCTTTGATAAATAAGTGAATCTTTTTCATCAAGTTATTTTTTTCTCTATTTTTCCATCTTTTCCCTCTTCTTTAACAGTGTATTGCACTGGAAAAAGTCCTAATGCAACTTTCTTATATAGGGTTACTTTTCCATGAATTCTGTTGACTTAATGAGAGGGAAACTGTTAGAAAATAGTTTTGTTTCACATAGATATAATATTTCATTATGTTTTTTTTAGCACTTAAGTAGAATAAAAGAATGGTGTGATTGAAATAGCTCAGAGCAGCTTTTATTCCATAGCATGGTTTCATGCGGGTCATTATAGAAGGGTTGCATCGTGTACAGAACAACCTCGTGAGTGCTGAAGTGAGGAGCCTGGAAATGATGATTTTTAAAAATAGTTTGGTCTCCAATCTGGCTTGGCTTTGATTTCTAGACATTCAGGAAATGGAACTTTCGAAGCTGAAGTCAATGGGAAAATGTGCACTGTTCCCCCTCAGTAAGTGTGACTTTATGGAAATGTTAAAATGCACCTCATTGTTTGCATAGAGCCTCTTTTTGGCAAGAAATGAGAATCTGTGTAATCAATTACTCTAGAGATTTTCCTTCAAGGCCTAAGGGTTAGGAAGTGCAGACACTTTTTAAAATAAAATATTTTTATACAAAAGAACTCTTTTCATACAGAATCAAACAAATCCAAGATATGCTAGGCATCTGACAGAGACATGTGAATAAAATATCCATAAAACACTTAAAGGAAATATATGCCAGTGTACTAAAATAACTGCTGAGTCTTGGCCTATCTTTGTTAATATAACCCAGTGGTTGTACAGTTTAGTTTAGACTGAAGCCTATCAACCAGTTTTTCTGTTTGCTTGTTAGTGAAAAATAACAAACCCTATAACTCACTGGAGTAAGTTATTGGATCTCCATAGAAATTGTATTTTTCTGCAAATTAAATTTTGTGCACTCACTTCTTAGCTCAGGGTGTGGGTTTCTTGTGATGATTTTAATTATATTCTGGAGGTGTGATTCAGTGCAATTTTGAAAGCAGTTATCAAGATCCCAGCAAAAGCTGTTTGTGAAAGATCCTAGAGATAGGGCTATAATCACACCAATGTCCAGATGTACTGTGTTGTTCTTGGTCGTTCTGTCTTGCATCCTGCCCTTTCTCTCTCATGGGAATGCACAGGGTCTGAAGGCCATTTCCACCTCCTCTTACATGTTTGTGGGTAGCTCTAGGTGCACAGTGCAGCCCAGTATTTTATACTGGTTCCATCAACGTAAAATTGTCACGTGGCAAGACAAGGAGTAATGTTTTTTTGTCTTTTTCTGGCTTTGGCTCTGAGCATGCAAGCCCTTTGCAAGGTAACTCTTCGATATGTTTTCCCTAACTCTGCTGGGAGCTGAGGAAGCTAAAATTATGGACAAAATCCAGTATGTAGGAGAGATAGGCCCTGTGACACATTATCTGAAGAACAGTTGCTTAACTTTTTTTCTTAAAGACCTAATTTATAAGATACTGAAGAGTTACTATCCATACTTCATTACTATCTGACCACAAGATAACATGGATTTGCAGATTGACTCAGTTGATTCATGCTCTTGTATAAATACATACATGCACAGAAATCCATCTATACACATAAAGAAATTCTATACGTGTCAAGGTATTGTTCCCTTAAACTGGAATGGTACAATGAGATAGTGATTGTGTGGACTAAAAAGAATGTCTGTTGTCTCTTCAGTAAGATCTGAAATAAAAGAAACAGGCAGTTTATGAGATACCAATGTATGGATTTATCAGTCTCTGCAAGCACCATGTTGCCTCCTTGACTTTACTTTCAGCTTTTTTTAGTAGGCAGCAGATATTTACAGCTGAATAGACTGCAAATAAATACGTATTTTCACCTTAAATAGTAAAGAGTTTTCATGTTAGGACAAACCCTTCTCAGTCCTCCATATAGAAACGCTATTACACTAACCAAGTTCTGCTTACACTTAGCTGTTTTACACAGTGTCCTGCACCACTTTACGCTCCTCTGGCTACATTTAAAAAAGAAAAAAAAAAAAAAAGGAAAAAAAGGAAAAAAAAAAGGAAAGCTTTTTCCAGTTGCTAATGATATTTCTTTTCAGAGAACTTCATAATGCTAATTTAAATGCCATGGGATCTTAACTTGCAGCAATATCAGTGTTGGTGGCTTCCTTATTCTGTTAATTTTTCCGCATTTATGTTGGCATTAGCCCTGGCAGAGAGGATGAAAATGTAAACAACTTGTGCTGAGTTTATCTCATTCTTTTTGCTTTGGGAACATCTTCATCTTCTTGTGTTAACTTCTCCCTGCAGACTCAGATGTGAGTGGATTTTGTAATGAGTTGCCCTATATGGTATGGCATGCTCTGCATATGCTCATAGCACGTGCAGGGTTGAAATCCGTTGGCTTAGACCACTTTCAGCCTAACTTTTAAGGATGTGATAACATGTTCATGTGATTCATTTCTACAGCTAAGAGATGAATTAAGGTTATGTTACTCTGCCAGCATAGAAGACTTAGCCCCCTCATTCAGCTGAAAATGTCTCTAGTAATGTTAGCCAAAGCTGATAGTGAGGTTTGGAAGGGGGATCTGTAAAGCTCTGAAAAGCTCAGAATATGTAGTGGAGACATTAGCCTGCTAAGTAAAAGCATTAATAGGTTTCCTGACAAGTGACAAAGAAAAATATGTGATTTGATAATAAATTTCTTTTATATATATTTATGCATGTGTGCATGCACAGATTTTCATAAAATGCACAAGTCGAAAGCGCAGAATTGGCTACCAGTAGAAAATGGTAGAAATGGTCTTGCTGGGGAAGACGTGAGCTGAATTTTTACTGTTATATCCTCAGAAACAATTCGGCAGAAATATGAGCTGTCAGGGAAGGTATATGCATATAAATATAACCTCGCTTTGTCTGTGGATAGTTTATATTATTTACATTTACAGAAACTACATTCCATTTAGACAGAAATAATGTGCTGTAAGGCTGCTGATGTCACTTTTTTGGATGTGTCATGAATCTTTGAAGGAATATTGGAAGCTGACTTTCAGAGCTAGATTTTTAAACCTGATCTTTGTTTTTCTGTTTCAAGGTCTTTGTTTGTTTGATTGTTTATGTTTTGTTTTGTTTTATTTAACCTGTTGCTCAGTATCCAGCTGTTTCTTTCTGGGGAGCACTGTCGGATAAAATGAAGTCCCCAAAAACTCGAATGAGTCAATTTTGACAAAGAGTCACACTGCTAAAAAATACAGCTTAATTTGTTTCTTCTCAACACGTGGTTGAACCACTAAAATACTGGTTAAGCAAAACATTTGAGTATGTTAGTGAACATTTTGTTTTCCAGAACAAAATTAAAAGAAAGAAAACTGTCAGAAACATCATTCATTTCTCATTGTGATATGTTGTTAAACTTTATAGAAGTAAATACTTTTATAAATTCAAAAGAGAAGCTAGTCTGATAATGATAAATAAAAAAATAATAGTTTTGTTCAAAGATGATAGCCGATGAAAACTTTTGCGTAGTTGCTTATGGAGACTTATGGCACTGACTAAATTGGACATATTCCCGAGTGAACTATATGCCAAGGTGAGCTGTGCATTCCTACTGCCAAAATGAACTCTTTTAATATGAAATATGTCTTGGACTCTGGTAATGGGAAACTTCCCAAGGTTTCACACATTTCTTGATAATCTCCATGGAATCCTAACACTTACCAAATGTTTTCCTTGTTGGCAGGTGGAGTGGATACAACAGCAGGTAGTTAAAAGAAGGATAAAGAGGGATTATAAACTAGCTGGTACCCAATCCACTTATTTCAATGATCCCAAGTGGCCAAGCATGTGGTACATGGTAAGTACATAAAGGGTTGCTGGTTTTGTTTCATGCTAGTGTTTAAGTTTGTCTACTGTGATATTTTGAAAAGTGCCAAAATAATAGTATGTTTAGAAAAAGTGAACGTTCTTAACTTTGTTATGTAACTAATGAAGATTTGTAAACTCCTTACAAGCATTCTAAAGAATTCCCAGTCAGCCTTGCAATAGGAAATGCTTGTTAATGCATTCATTCATGAATTCTTCCTACTGCATGATGCCTTGGGAATTTCTTACTAGAGGCTAAGCTTTCAGCAATAAGAAAGGAAGGAACATAGCTGCAATCTGTGAGAGCAGTGAACCCACTTGTTTTCTGTGTGTTCAGTTCCCTGTGTCAAAAACCAATGTGATACAAATTTCTCGTGTCCTGAAACACAGGAAAAAAGCTCCAAACAATGTCTTTTGGATGTTATATATGCATGCTGTTTAGTAATGAATAATTCTGTTGAAATAAATGGATTACTTGTGCTGCTTTCTGTCTGCACGAGTTGCATGTTTTCTGAGCAAATATTTTTTTCCTCATTACAGTCACCGTTAAAGCTTGGAGTGAAAATTCTTTTATTCAAGCAGTTTTTAAAAATATCCTATTTTTTCTTGTCAAGATGCAAATGAAAAGTTCATGTTCTTAGTTTAAGGCAGTTGGGAGCAACAAGTTAGGCAGTTGACTCAAGCTCACATGCCTGCATTTGGCCATTAAAGACTTGATGTCTTTCCCTACTGTTCCATTGGTGTAACGGAACACTGGTGAAACAGTTACTAACTCCCTACGGCTTATTTTCTCAGAAGATCACCTACGTAGCCAAGAATAGGGCGCTCAAATGGTTTATGACCTGATGGCTTGAACTGCTTCAGACAGGGAGGAAAATAATGTGTTTTGGGAAAATGTAAAATTATTTTCCTGTAAGTAGACTTTATCTTTTCAGGTGTCTCCTAATTCCAGTGAGCTAGCTCAGTATTTCATATGAATAAAAAAGATTATCCTAACACCGCTTTTTGGGTTTTTTTTCCAGTTTTTATGATTATTTCATTTTGGCTTTTAATTCATGCAGTTGCACACACTGAAAAACCAAAACGTAATATGCCTGCAGTAATTCACAACAAGTCAGCTCAGACATTCAGAAGTCCTTGTCTTCAAGTATGTAGCACACAAGCATGTCATCAGTTGGCAGATCTAGTAGTTTGGCTATTTATTTCTAGAATTACTGTATTTGAATAAGAGACTAAGCAATATCTTGCTTCCAAAATTCCACCTATAGTTATTAAATGGGTCCTTCTAAATATAGAAGGTTACTAGTAATATTTTTCTTTTCCCATGGAAAAATGGTTCCATCTTACTTGTTTTGACCTGCTGGATCTCTCCATTTTTGAGGTAGTAACTCTCCTCATACACTAGAAATCTATTTCATTTATGTTTTATTGCAGTACTGTGTTGATATGGCTAAGGGAGTTGGAACTCAGAAACCTTGAAAACAGC
>WBNA01000681.1:7169-24189 GCA_013398345.1 Nothocercus nigrocapillus | reverse complement strand
TTATAACAGTTGCTTCTAATTTTGTTTAGGAAGGTAACAGTCTGATATTTAGAAATCAGTTGTACTGCTTAGCCACATTGCTTTATAACTGCCTTGCTATTGTAAACCTAATATGGGAAGCACTTTAGGGCAACAAGTGGACTTTGATGTTTGTCTTGTACCACTTTCAGAGTATTTTCAGTAATATACCTGCAGGGGAAAGTCCCCATCTGCAGACACTCTGGGAAGGGGTTGTTCCTGCGTGATTGCATTTGCCTCTGCTGAATAGCTCTGCATATTTGCTCTGCTTTTAGTTGCAGTGGCTAGCTGGCATCGTGTTGAGAGCCATCAGTGAAGTATTAGGGAGTCCACAAATTACAGAGAGGGAGTATCTAAAAAATATGTGATTGAGTTGATTTCAGGATTGACGGGGGCTCATTACAGATATCCTCAAGTAACTTTATTTGTGACTGTAGCTATAGCTACTTTTGTTTATCTGATTTATCTTTAGAGGATGGAGAGAAAAAGCAGGAATTCCAGGTTAGTTAATGTTTTTAGTCATTGCTATGTCAGAAAGAAGTTTTTAGGTTGCTGGCTGTAAAGTTGTTATTGAGAAAGTTATAAAATATTATCATGTACAGGTTTGCATTTTGATTAATAATTAACTTACTTGTGGGTTAAGATTGATACCTTTGGCCGTTGAACTGGTATAATCACTAACAGGGTTGTAAATGTAGTTCAGATGTGTTGACACAAGACCTTTTATTCAAAGACTTTGTCAAACAAAATCTCTGATTGATGCTTTTCTCCCCCATCCTTTTTCTTCACAAAACGGCCCTATATAATTGTAATAGTCCTGAAGAAATAATATATTTTGTTTGTGTGATATCCATGGCAAGAAGTTATTAGGGAGATTCAGAAATTCTTTTATCTCTATATTTTTCCCTCTCTTGAGTGTAAACACAATTCCTAGAAAGAGTAGAGAGATGAGGAATTTGTTACACTCATGGGCAGAATATGCAAGATATTTAGCATTTTACACTTTTGTGGAAGCCAAAGATGTTTCAGAGACACTCATCACCTATATGCTTGTCCTATCTGTTGAGAAATTCTTGCTTCTCGTGCCTTGTAATACCTAGAAAAAGGCAATCAGAGATGGAAAAAAAAAATGCTTTATTATAACCTCTCATTTTGAGACATCCATGTTTAACAGTGAAATAGGCTCTTTTTTTTTTTGTTTGTTTAGATTAACCTACACATGAAAATTCACAGATTTACTATTCAAGTTTTATTCAAAACTAACCTACAGAATTGGTCCCAACTTGCTTAGAATGAATTGCTATCCAATAAATAAAGTCAAAGGGGATGAAACTCCCTAGTTAGCATCCTTTTCCAAGCTTTAGGTTAGAACTCTTAGTTCAGTATGTTGTCCCTGAATCTCGGCTGGCTACATATCATTATGTCATACCTAATACATTCCTTCTCGCTCGCTGACGTTCTTTTTGCACAAAATATTCCTTTTTTTTTTGCCAATAATTGCATGACATTTATACAATCAGTTTGCAAAACTGAAAGTGGTCAAAGTCAACTTTAAAATCGTACTGCTCTGAGAAACTGTTCTACTTTTCTTGCCATTACAACGAACAGGGTAGGGTCTTTGTGCCTAACTGCTTTTACTTTTCCTGCCAGTTTCCTCATTTTATTTTTGTGGGGGAAAATGGTCATAAAAATGGAGAAGATGAATACAAAAAAATTAAAAAACATATGGAAAGATACAGTTAATATAACTATGGCTAGCTTATGTCACTTAAGTCACTAGATTTCAGTCACTAGATTCTCTTTGCTGTCTATTTTCTTTTGCTTCCAAATTCAGAAAAAAAATTATAGTTGTCAACTGAAACTGAAGATACATGGGCAACCCAGTACTTCATTCTGTAACTGTAATCAGCTCTGCTGTTGCACTAGACTGCATTGCATAATTTTGTAAAATAGAATGTAGCTGCAAGAAATGGATTTAAGTATAATTTTTTAACTGTCATTGGACTGCAAAGGCACTGCTCCCTCTTTGTAGTCAGTTCGGACAGCAGCAACTTTCTTTCAACACTGTTCAAGGATAATGGTCCCAGTACTGTTATCAGCTCTTATGTGACTGTTCATAATTGCTGGTGCTAACAGACCTCTCTAATTTGGAGAAGTTTCCAGAGTCCCTGTGCTTATCAGCTTCTTCCCATTCTGCTTGGCCCAGCTGCTGCTGGGCAGAAATTGAATGTGTAGTAAGATATTTTTTTGTTGGGCTGAGGTTTTGGTAGAGAAGCAAGATATTTTGTAAAGTGAGATTCTCTGAAAGGAGAGGCATTGTTCTGCCAGAGTACCTGAGAATAAATGTGATTGTTAAAGTTTTATAAGCTAAGTGTTTGCATACCGCTGGATGCCACTATATCAGAGGAGAAGACAGTATGTAACCAGGGGTTATTTTTTATAGCACTGTCAGAGAAAACAAGGGGAAAGGTAGAACTTCCATTGCAATAAACCACGGGAGCAAGATCATATTCCTCTGAGAAACTACAGCGTAAAATAACAGAGCTACTCACAAAAATAAATGACAGCTTTAACAATGGTGTTAGAAGAGAAGCTACCCAGCGTATGTAGGGGGAGTTATCCCAAAAGTTTATGTATGTGACCTTTGCCTAAGAAACTAGGGAAATATCTGACAGTACCATTAAAGTTATAAACCACAGCAAGAATTCGAACAAGAGAAAACTTAACCAGCAGCTTCTTGTAAAGAAAATGAGACAAATGTCGCTTTCATAAGCTGCCTGGAATGGAGGAAGAAGAAGCACCACCTATTACATAGCCAAATCAAAGAAAAAAAAAAATTGCATTGGCACTGCTGAGTATATACTAAATTGCATTAATCATAATCTAAAACTTCATAGAAGTAAAACTTTCATTTTACTCTACAAATATCTACAGTAGTCAGCTAACCAATTTTTTTTTCTCAGACTCCATTAAGATCTCTATTTTTGCTGTTGATATCTCTAAATTAAGTTCTTCCATTTTTAAAGATACTCTTCTGTGAAACTCTTTCTCAGGTTTTACTGTTTCCTATACCTCATTTATTCCCCATTATTCTTTCTTTGTACACATAAACTGTACTTGGAAGAGCAGGTAAAAGGCAAAATGCATTTGGGAGACTGGACTAAATGCAAAAGGCTTTACAGTCTTTTGTTTGAAACCAATAAGAAGGTCTTTTGTAAAGATAATTGTACCTCCGTTAAAATAGAATGGATGAAGGACTATAAGAAAATGCAATTTATGCAGTCTTTTTCTTTTTAAAAAAAAAAAATTATATACACTTGGGTTGCTGAAAAAGTCTTTTTTTTTCTTACAAAATTACTAAAAAGATTTTCTAACAGAAACCTGTAAACCCAATCAAAGATACAGTTCCTGGCTCTGCCCTTCTCTAGCTGCTTGTATTTTGATTTAACTCTGTGGACTTTATGAAGTACATTTTTGATTTCCAGAGCTAGAATGAAAGGACAGTCAGATGAGCAAAGTTCTGCTGTGAATAAATAATTAGTAAACTAAAGGAGACAGTAAATGGTCACCTGCCCAGTTGTCTATCAGCAAACGAGGTTTATAAGGCAGCCTTGGGGCTTGAACTGGGTCTTGATCAACATGATGAGTTGGCAAATAGATGGAGAGTGAGTCAGTGAATTACTATATATATTCCAAGGTGAAATCGGATTATAGCCATGTCAAGAGAGAAGGATAAAAGTAGGTAACAGCCACTGTGGAAAACAATGTTTAGTAATTATTTGGTGAGTAAGCTGGATGATAGAGCTATAATATTGTTGACAGTTTTATCTGTAGCAAGATTGGACTGAGATTATTCAGATTTTTAGAAAGCTGTTTCTGAGAAGTTTAATTTACCAGACAGGTATTATTATTCAGCTTCATGCCATCAGACAGATGAAATGTAACTTACATTGCAATTTAAAGTATTTCATATGCACTGATAAGCTCTGAATTAGTGGCATCTAGAGCTGGCTGCTTTCTGCAATTCAGATGCAACCAAAATCCAGGGAAAGTCCCTTGGTTTTTCACTTTCAGTAAGACCTGTTCAGTCAGCACTGCCTTGAATTTTTATGACAAACCAGGAAACCCAGCTTACTTTGTGTCTTAAAAAAAACTCCGCCAGTATAGTACATCAGCAAGGGATGGATTGTGCTCTCCTGATGCATTTCTGATCTAACAGGTGAAATATAGTAGCATCTGCCTAGAGGGACCAACACTCCTGCTCTGTCGCTATGTAGTGGACTTTGGAAGGCAGCCAGGATAGGGCTAATAAGCCTTTTATCAGCAGTGAGTAATGTGAGAATCTGAAGGTCCTGTAGCTATTAAATAAGGTGGAGGGGAAAAGTAAGATGGGCCAATTGCCTCCTTAGTGCTGCTGATGAGATCTGTGAGGAGCTGGCTTATCTTGTACCTCTCTCCCAACTCCAAGTGTGAGAGGTAGCATGGAGAAAAGGGTTTTACAGCTCTAGCCTGATCCTTAATGAGGTCAGGTAAGGAGAGTGGGACTGTCAGGCAACACAGAGGAGTAGTAACAGTTGCCTGATCATCTGGGCTGCAGAGAAATGGAGAGAGGAGGAGAGGGCACACTGGGTCCAAATGCAAGTCGGGGTGTGTTGGAAGCAGGCTGCCATGTGTTAGTACCACTACTCTGCATGCACATCACCTTCTTTTACCACCTCGTAACTGGCTGCCAGGGAAAAAACACACCCTTTTTTTTTCACTGTCCTCCAAAGAATCATGCTTTCTTTCCTTCTGTGCAGTGAAAGCCAAGGTGGAATGGCATATTAATGTTTTGGCATATGTTGTAGCTTGGTTTAGTTGCTGTATTTTTCATTGCCTGGGATGAAGGTGCTCTTAGTTTTTTAGAAAGTTATGACAACAATCTGTGACCTGCCTCAGTGGCAGTGGAAGTTTTTCTCTGAAGAACACTGCATGTCTTCAAACACCTTTTTTACCTTATTATTGGTATTGTTGCCTACTGAAAGTATGGATAAAGCATGTAAAAGGATTGCCAAGTATGATTTCCATTGAAATGATATTGTATTGCTCTTTTCACATAAACTCCACAAACATCTGTAAACTCAAAATGACTAGAAATGCACAGCCAGAGTACACACAAGAGTTGATACTGAAATTTGCCTGACTTGTGGTCTGGTTGCTAAAGACAAAGCTGGTATGCTGTTTCCAGTTTGTTCTCTCGAGCAGCCAACTCGTAGTCTATGAGAGTTATATAAATTTCTGCTACTAAAAATAGGAACTATATTACTGCTCAGTCAAGGAGCAGAAAATCAGTTGCACGCTTTTAAAGAAAATTTCTTAACCATTCTGTTCCCTAGAGAGTTGCATCTATTTAGTGTCCTTTACAAATGGTAGATTGGAGAATCACTATGTAGCTCTAACTTATTAGGTCTCATGGCATACTCAAAATATCATTCTGGCTGTATTTTAATGAATATAAATACTGTAAGACTTAGGATGCCTTGAGGATGAGGGCATCAGAGCTCCAGCTTTCCAGTTTTTACATCTGTGCTCTGACGTATTCTTCCATGTATCACCTGAACAAATGCCAATGTTCTCTTAGTGTGCTGAGAGACTAAAATTAAAGTGTGACGAAAATTAAAAATAAGAAGAAGACATTAATCTCTGCTCTCCCCAAGGCTCTCTTTTCAACCACATAAAATAGTAATAATAAAAAAGGGGAATATTCACCATGAGGAGGGAGCCTTTCAATAAAACTGTGTTCTGCATCACTTCACTGAATGCAGGACATCCTGGATGTTACTTACAGCTGCTTCTACTGTCATGAAATCTCTGCTGGGAGTTTAAACTGCTGTTCAAGCTCTGTGAGAGGATTTACTTCTAGCCAAATGAGAAAAATGCAGCAGAGAAGACTTTAAGTATATTAAGCTCTACCAATGCCATTTTGGAGAAAAGCTCAGCAAGTGTTTGTGCATATGTTTATGAAAGCGTCCCCAGTGGCTTTTAAATGCAGATTTAATGGAATTTAGCCTAAATGAGTAAAGTGATCGTTTTTAACTCAAGACACTGAATAAGGGAGACACTGTTGTCACGAGACCCTATGTCTTCCCATACACAGGTAGGCATTTTTCAAAAATACACCAATTCTAATTTGAGAAACAAAGCAGGCAACATCTGCTTGACCTTTTCCTATGGAGGAGGAACTTAAATACTACTTGTTTCAAAGTGAGCTCATTTCCAACATACAGCTGAAATGCATGGTGGTCAGAGGGAAGAGTAAAGAAACTCGGACAGTCTCAAGAGAAGCAAGTGTGGGTGCTTTACAGGGTACTTACCATTTCTATCTTACCCTTTCTATTGCATTATAACCCACTAATCCATGAGTAGTATGTCACTGAAGTGTATAATTGAACTATGTTTATTCATTTTTATGTGAATGCCTAACTGAATAAGCCAGTTGCTTTGTTTTCACAACAGTTCAGAACTACGTAAAATCCAAATAGTGTAAGTGCAGGAGGCTAAGGAAAGAAAACATAAATATCAATGAGAGACTAAACATTAAGCATACAGTGGTGTTTCCTGTTGCATGTCTTTAGGACAAGACAGTTTGTTAATAAATAGTAAGTTACTATTTGGTAGATAGCGTTTTGCTATATTCATAAAATATCAGCTTCTGTCTACAAGATTACATCTGGGAGCCAGAAAACTAGTTCAGAAAAAAATAAAGGCAAGTTTAAGCGAAGAGGGGTTGAATGATTTTTTTCTTTGTTCAACTTCCATGCACTCCTCCACTTCCAGGTTTCATGTACAATCAGGAGCAGATTTTTTTCTTATAAGCCTTCTGGTCTGGCTGCAAGCAGGCTATTGAGGAAACTTTTTATGTGTGATTTTTTCAGAAGAATGTTTGAATAAACAGTCCAGCTTCTCAGGTGCTTTATGCAATCCCAACTGAAACACCAAAAGGCATATATTTTTGATATACTAATACCCTACTGCACAAAGTGAAATGCAGAGAGAGGAGTTAACACAGCCAGTGTGTCAACTGTTAACAGCCCTTATGGCTGGTAGGTAGATGGTCTGCTTACAGAACACATGATCCTAGAAAAGCACTCAATACTTTTAAAGTACTGACTCAGATAACTTACTCTTCAGTAGATGAAGCTTCCCAAGACACCCCAGACAACCTGAAGGCTTGCTGTCTTAGGCAGTAGTCTCACACGTGCTACCTATGCACTCTTTACCCCCAGCTGTTTAATCCCATCTCCATCCCTTGCACTACCTTTGAGGACCACATGAACAGACCCATGAGGAGCAGCCTAGCAAAAGAACAAAGAAACCAAGGAAATGGGAACAGGACTATCTTTTTGAGAGCAGTGAGTTGTTAAGAGTGGTAGAACTTCCTTGAGGATCTACATGCTCATTTTAGGATGTTTACCCTCTTAGTTTTGATTATATTATTAGGTGTATTTGTTACACTGGTGTGTTTTTCCTCCTATTTAAAACGTTGTGTCTTGCAGTTCCATTTGCACCCGCTCCCGAAGTTTAGTGAACT
Organism: Nothocercus nigrocapillus; assembly: GCA_013398345.1. NCBI lineage: Eukaryota > Metazoa > Chordata > Aves > Tinamiformes > Tinamidae > Nothocercus > Nothocercus nigrocapillus. The sequence goes on along the minus strand of WBNA01000681.1, from coordinate 16,601 downwards.
ACTACAGAACAGAGTTAAAGTATAATGCATTCATCTACTTCATGCATCTGCCCTTTCAAAGACTTAAAAGACTTGCCTAAACATAACATCAGCCCGCTATTTATTTAATGGATAATGTTGCATAGTACTAACTAGTGAGAGAGAGTAAAAATCCTAGGGATTCATGTCCTTTTTCCCCATTCACATTGCACGTGCAGTCAATTTTTGCAATGTCTGGCAGCTTCTTGTTCTCTGACTTTCAAACTTTTCAAGTGTTGACCACCCTGTTTGGAGCAGTTTTGATCCTCTTTGGAACACAGGACATGCTGATAACTACACCAAGTTATGCATTGTGTAAGCTATTGCCATGGAATCATTTTGAGGATTAATCCAATCCAAGATATTTTCAATGAAGGAATCTACGAGGGTGGCCAAAACCACTGAGCTAGCTTGGTTTGTTACTTTGCCAAGCCCTAGAAGAAGTCTTAGATTATCTCAACGTTTGAAAGACTCATACACACACTTAACATTCATCCCACAGTCTAATAGGAAAAATAAACCTAAGGCTGAGCCGTTCATCTCTTCTTGGAAAAAATATAGAAGCTGCTTAACAGATAGAAGTTGTATGCATGAAAGATTCCAAAAGACACAGGTTATGACCCATGTTGTCTCCAGACAGACAGTAAGCAGTAGAGGTTGACTAAAATCTTCCAACAGACATTCTGTGGGCAAGGACAGGACAATTTACATGCTCGTATATATGTTCAAATTAAAAAACAAACAAACAAAACTTAGATCATCACAATATTTGCTTTTAGGCAGTTGTGAGTAGAGATACTATGCTCCTTAATTGAAAAATGGAAGTTCAAATGAAAAGGGATGGAATGACATCCTTGGACAGTTTTCCCCTTTTTCCTGTCTGTAAGAACCTTATGGTTATAGTCATGCTGCTGGTAGATGAATTTGTTCCTTTGGTTCATGTGTTGATTGTTGGAGAGAGGAAAAGAGAAAAATGTAGAGCAATCAAATAAACCATTCATTGTGAACTGAAAAGTTCTCACCTAGGTTCTTTTTTTTGGTGCCTTATATACTTGATAAGTCTTTGTATCTGCAGGAGTATAAGTCAAAGGGTGAGAGGTTAACTAGGGGCGGGTGGCTGAAAAAAAAACTCCTTTGGCTGTTTAATAAGGAAAACAGGGAAATCTATAATGACAGAGCTACTTGGAAAATGCTGTTGATGTGTGCTCTGTGCAGCAGTGTACATGGGCACACATTAAATCCCACGGATCTCACTGAAATCAGTCAGCCACCTGAATGCTTTGTAGGTTAAGGATAGATTTAAGCATAGGCCTGTATTTAAGCCTGAACTTAAAAGTTTTGATCTGTCAGTGTCCCCCAAGCCAGCCACTTTTATTTGCTGCTAACTGGCCTGAATTTACTCTTTAAATTAGGCTGCCATAACATTGTTATTACTGGTTATTTGGTTTTTTGAAATGTTTTATGTGAAATCCTAGATCCATACAGGAATTGACCAGTGCTTCTGCAGCAGGAGTGTGAAATAGCAACATATAAGTAGCATGTACTAGCGTATCTCTGTTTTAAATTAGTGTATATTTCTAAACAGAGATGTTGCCCAACTTAAAATTTCTAGATTTTGCTTCATAAGTAGTATAAACTTACGTTTTAGTAAGTTGTCACTCATTCCAAAATTTAAAGGTCAAAGGAAAAAAAAAAAAAAAAACTTATTTGAATGTTTCATTTCAGTTCTGTTTTGACATTGTTGCATATTCATATGTATTTTTATATATATAGCATATTGTTTGCATATTTGAGTGTTGAAGAGAATTTTATTCATACAGGGCTTAATGTTTTTGTACCTATATAGAATAGAGTTGTTCAGGATATGCATGTTCAGGATAGCAGCACCTAACTCTGGACTCAAATAACTCTCCCAGATTATTTGAAGGTAGTTAATGGAAAAAAAGTTTATTTCTCACAAATCCTACTTGTTATTGAGATTCCTGCACAGTTCCTGAATAGGTGCTTTTCTCTGACAGAAACCAGCATGAGCATCTGAACTCCTTTTCGTATTTTTTTTCAGAGATACGGATTGTTATAGTCATTTAGATTGTCCAGCATTAACGACTGGAAACCTTTACTTAGAAACTCACAATTTCTAATGACCTGCTCTATGTTTTCAATAAGACATATATGTTTTAGATAAAAAGACTGCATATGTACACATCATTAGGAGCATGGTCTTAATGATGAACTGTTAAGAAACTTGCAGCTTGTAGTTTGTAGTTACCTTCATCCATGTCTATCTTGTTTGGCCGTTCTCTGCTAAATTAAAGAAATACTCACCTTCTAAAATCTCTTCCATGTTTAGGCACTTTCATGATGCAGTCAGGTCATCTCTTCACCTTCCCTTGGATAAAATAAATACATCGAGCTTGTTAACAAACAAGCAAATTGTGTTTCCAGCATCTGATTCTGAAAAAAAAAAAAAAAAAAAAAAAAAAAAAGGCAGTGAGGAAGACTCATTTCAGTTTCTCCAAAAGCCTTCTTTTTGAAACATTAGACACATGCAGATACCATTCCATGGATAGTCTCCTTACTCGTTTTCAGAAATTGATTTAATCCCCTTCCTGCTATCCCGCTGCTTAACTAAGAAAGGATAACACATGGAGCATCTTCTGAAAGTTGTAGGTGACTCTCTGCCTTAAGCTTTAAATTCTTTACATTGTTACTGTGCTTCTGTATACTTTCTCTCTTTATGATTAGCCCATTCAGTCCTAAATTGGTGATTTATGATTTCATCAGAAACAAACTGCTTAAATAGGTCCACCTTCGCGAGTGATCCAGATCAGTCTGTCTCTTTAGCCATCATTACTTCCCACTCCACTAATTCTTGTGTCATGAACATTAAGAACGCTCTGCAGGAGAATGCTCTTTAAACTTCCCTGTATTACAGGAACACATTGTTGCTTCTGAAGACTTAAGACTTCACTGTAGTATGTGATCGTTAGCTTTTCCTTAAACAAGATGACATTTACTATATCTGTTCAGGTATCTTTATGGCTTCAAAGTGCAAATGGACATGGCAAACCCTTGGTTAACTTCCTTATGAGCGGTTGCATTATTAAGTGTTCACAGATTGACGTGACATCTCCAGTGAATCCAGAGATCTCACTGTATTGTTTTAGACAAATAAAAATATTTTTTAACTGTCTAATGCTTTTACATTGCACAACATAACAATTAATGTAAGAAGTAGCTTAGTGAGGGAAGTTATATATCCTGAGAATTCTCTCCTTTGCTTGAAGGTACATTTAAGCTTTGTGTAGTTATTTATGGCACACATTCATGTTAGAATAGTATTTTGAGTTAAACAGCACAGCCAATAGGTGAAACAAGACAAACAGGGAAAAAAATAAAGATATGCTTACAGCTGATTTGAAAACAGAGAAATCTGGGAGTCAGAAGACCGGCCAACAGGAATCACAGAAGAGAAGGGTGGAGATAGTGGGAATGACAAGGGAGAATGCAGATGGTAGGAAGTAGAGCCACATGGAGGGTATTGTAGCTGAAGTGCTTAGCAAAAGTGGACATGTGGTAGACACGAGAGAAGAAACAGTGACCATGAAGTCAAGAACTCTTTGTTTTTTTGTTTGTGTGTTGTTTCTCTAACCATGTGCTGGTCTTAGTTTGCTTTCTCTAAGTCTATCACCTGCTTAAACCCTGGTGGGGTTTAAGATCTATGTAAATGCTAGGGCTGTTATCATTGAGTGTTACATTTAAGAGCTGAGGCCTGGTCTACTGACAAACTGTATGTAAGCCTGACAGTAATGAATATGATTTTCTTTCCAATCCCCATTAGATTCATTACACATTCCAGTTTCTGGTGAGGCTAAAAGCTACCTCTGCTGGGTAATTTTTTCTTCTGTCTTTCTACAGGAGTATGTGCTTCTGGTACTAATTATTTAAAATTATTTTCTTCACTCAATATATGTCACTATACATATTCAGTTAAGTTATCTGCAAAGAGGGAAGTTCTACAGTAGCGCTGCTATAGCCAACATGTTCTAGCTGTCCTCTAGGGTAAGGAAATGGATTTAGTTTGGCAGCAGCTCCCTATACCCAACACATTCTCTTACTAGAAAGCTTTAAAGGCTTGGTCTGTGTCTAGTTCTCAAGAAAAATCAGTGTTCGCAAATATATCTGCACGTTTTCAGAAGCTTTCAGTTTATCTGTATTTTCTCATACAACATGAATCCTGACTTTCTGCTGCAATTTCCTTTAAGGCTCTTTTCAGTTTTCACAGCAATTTCACATTCTGGGTCTACTTTGCAGCCTTTCGTACATTGCTGTGTCATATGCCTCTGGACTAACCTTCTTCAACATTTCAGCAAAATCTTAATATTTAATCAGCTCAGTCAAATTTCCTGAGATAGTAAGAATAACTCTCTGATACTTTTGTGACTTGTGGAAAAGTTTTTGTTTTGTTCTAAAAAAACTTTTCTTTTCCCCCCTTCTTTCTTAGGCCTCCGTAGATTTCTGCAGGCAGTTCTCTCATTTCTGCCAGATGAGCTCATCCACAAAATATAACTAGCCACTCCCTCTAGTGGTTTGGCCTTATCTTCTCAGGTTTCCCTTAGAGTGGGCCTTGTATTCACCAACCATAGTAAGCTCAGATGGTGAAAAGCCCACTGGTGCCTAGGATACTCACTTCCCTATGGGCAAACAAAAATAGCAGCCATTCATCTTAGTCTGATCCTGTATTGTTAATGAATTTTCACAGCATGCATTTCAGTGTTAGGTTAAATATGTTCAGCTGTCTCTGGAGGGTATGAAATGACTTTTGTACTTCTTTCCCAAAAGAATAGTTTCATGACCATATAGTTTGCCCTCTGCCAAGCTATAATCTTCTCTGACATACCAATCTAGGGAAATAATAGGACCTCAGGTACAATATCCTGATGTCTCATTATGGTTTTTAGGGGACAGACTTGTAGATATTGAGTAGATGTTTATTGCTGAAGTCAAGGTGCTGCACAAACAGCTCCAGTCTTAAGAAAGCCCAGAGGAAACCGAGGAAAAACTCCTGCTCTGTTACTAGCAGTGTTATTTGAGATTATATTTATATTCTGAGCTGTGTGTTCCCTGTTTTTTATCCCTTAGGGAAGTGTAGGGACATGTATCTTTCCTGCAGCCTCCTGAAGGAGTCCTGCGTCCCTCATCGCTCACCCCTGTGGTCCCTCTCTTCTTCCATCTGCCCTAGGACTCCCTGCCACTGATTCGAGATACCAGCAGACTCTTACCTCACAGATCACAGGGACCTGACCACAACATAAAATAGAGACGGAAGGACAGAACTAGTGCAACAGTCCTTAAATGTGACATAGTCATATTCACAGCCAATGTCTCATCATCTGCTTCCTCCTAAGTCTTCACATCTGCACAAACTTAAGACACTCTTAGGAAATAAATAAGAAAAAAGGCTTCATATTCCCTCCCAAATCAGCTTGCCTCCAACATCACTTCAGCAAAACATGCTCCTTGAACACCATTCTTTTCTCTGCAAAACAAGGCAAAGAAGAGAGTTTTTGTAAGTGGCAGGCTCCTCCCATTCCCTTGAAAAGTTAATGATTAATTTCAGCCATCTGTTTAGGGCCTTCTCACACTGTGTTTAGTTTTATTCTGTCACATATGTTCACATAAAGTCTAAATAAAACCATCTCCCATACTTCTTAACAACTTTATACAGAAGTAACTTTCTTTGACTTGAAAACAGCTTAAAAATAAAATTGTGAAGAGCGTGTCTTTTACAGTGTAGATAGAATCTCTAGAAGGTTATGAAAACTGTTCTAAAGCAAGACCTATCATCTGCTTAATTGTTATTTTAGGAATAACCAAAATACCAGGTCCAATCTTGCTTAGGCTTACTAGGTAACTGCAAGCTACTTGGAGGGTTATGTTTTCTTCTTTTGTTTTGGGTAAAAGATTAGAGTTTCTAAATCTTTTTATCGAAAGTTACAGATTTGTCACTGGAAGCAGGTAATAATAAGACCAGAAATATCTTAGTAAGCTGGCTAAAAGGTCCTTCTTAGTTATCCAAAGTTAACTTTCTTTTACTTTTGTTTAATTGCTGCTATTTACCATTTGTTTCATCCTCACAAAATCATGCTGAATAATCAGCATGTAAAAGTAATACAGGCATTTTTAAACATCTTTGAATTGTCACTGTCTTTGAATCATGGTACTTTTAAATATAATAAGAAGTTTATATCTCTGCAATGATATGTAAACTATCGCTATGTTTGAGACCTCTCAGATAATAAAAGAAGTTAAGGAGTTAAGGAGATTAGTATCACCAGCCTAAAGCATTCAAAATGCACAAGTCATGCCCTGAATATACTCTTGAATTTGCATTTTAAATCAACAGCTATAAAAAAAAAAACAAACAAACAACAACAAGAAACTAACTCCTGTTCATTTACTTAGCTTTTGTGCTCTGAGATTATAGTATTCACATCTTCATAAACCTCCTCTATAGCCAAGCAGAATGAAGGAAAAAAAAAATTAAATATAAACATTCAGAGTCTCTTTAACAGTCATATAATCATATGGACTACATGAACTGATGCTTTAAAAAAAAAAAAGGCATCTTGGGACTTTCTGTGAAAATGTCCTATTTTCTTTCTTTTTGGGGGACTTAGAGGAGGTCAAATAAAAATATGAGGCAAAGGCCACAGAAAAACAGCAGAATGGAAAGAATTGTCTCTCTGAGGAATTATTCATCCTTCGTGAATACTGCATCCCGGGGGCTGAGGCCATGCAGCTGAGGCCTGGCAGCAGCTGTTCTGCTCACATACTCCCTCTAATTAATAAAAGGGTTTCTGTTCTTTTTTTTTCCCCCTCTTTTTTTTTTGATGGGACTTCAAACAGGTAAAAGTACATTAGCTTTTGATCCACTTTCAGACCTCTTCTGACTAAGACAAGTAGACTATTTATATAGCAGTAATAGGAGTAATAATAGTAGCACCAGTCACTGTAGAGGTATCTTGAGGTAAAGCAGCCACCTGGAGAGATCCAGTTCCATGCACATGTCTCTGCTTCCTGCATTGCTTAGAACACGTCGCAGAAATTACTTCTTTTCCTTCCTTCTCCTTCCTTTACTGTTTCCACAAGATATGCCACCTCAGGTTTCCATACTTTTCTCAAAACTTCCCTGGCAGAAATCTGCCCATGTGTTGACATATACTTTACAATAGAAGAACAGTAATTTAAGGATATACAAGGTGCATCAGCTCTCTGATATACTGCTCCTGTGAATGATTTGTGCTTCCAAAATAAACTGGACTCATTCTGGATGCTTTAAAACAATTTCTTCCTTTTTTTTTTTTTAATCCTCTTATTTTCGTAGTTGTATTTTCGCACTTTGAGATGATGTAGTGGAGCTTTTGGAGTTTTAGTGAGTGCTGCTTTCGACATTAGCCACCAAATGAAGGTGTCGTGATGTGCAAAATGTCCATAAGGCGTTTTTTCATCTTCCACATGAAAAATCTTCAGATTTTCATCTTTGCCTTAAAGGCCAAGTCTCTGTTGAAACTTCCACATGGGAGGGAATTAGATCTAAAGGTAAATGCCCTAGCAGAGTCACGAGTCACATCCCCCATGGGATGCAGGGATGATACTAAAGGCACGTTGTTTCTGTGCTAGCAGATGGGAGCAAAACTCCTGCTGCCTGCAGACCTGGACAGGGAGGTGTTTCCTATTGCTATAGGGACTGAAATGTCCTTAAACTGGCTGCCTGTGGAACATGCAGGTCCTGCCTGAACCAACTCAGGTTTAAGTCAACGTACAGCTTACAGGAAGACAACTAGTCTTAACTTTAGAAAGTGCCATTGTTGGAAAAGTAATGGAATTGTCTTGAATGTTAATGTAATATATTATGAATTACTCTATTTTTGGAAAGACTAGAAATCTAGTCACAGTATTAGAATAAGAGTTATGAGCTCCTTACTTCTCACTGAAAAAAAAAAAAATGTGTATGTAGTCCTGCAATTTTTTTTTGTCTCAATACAGCCATTAGATATGCCTGGGCAAAAGGAAGTCCTTTTATATTGATTTTCTGTTCCCCTTCCTTGCTTAAACAGGTATAAAATAATGTATGCCCATGACTGCTCTTATTGGCCTGTACATATGTTTTGTTTGTTAACTTAAAGAATCAATAAAGCTTAAGAACCAAATTCATCTCTGAAGTAAATTAACTAAACCCTCTGGAGTTGCACAAGCAGTGAATTTGATGTTAAATAATTAATATGGTATGGTTTTGAAATATATCTCTTGATACAGACACTGGTAAATAAAAAATACCAATTCAGTAAAATGTGGCTCCAGAAGTCAGGTACTATTTAATGCAAAACATCTTATGTTTGAGATGAATCAGACCTCCTGTTATCTGCCTGCTCCTGGTAGATGTTTAAAATATGTGCAGCAATAATCCAAACTTTTTTGAAGGTGAACCTGAGAGGAAAATCCTTTGCTATGCAGTTAGATTATCATATACTAAATATCAGGTTATATCTAAGAACAACAAAAATACCTTCTTTTCCTTCCTAAAATCCTTTTTTCACCTTCTCCTACTTGCTATGAAACAATAAAAATTGATAGAAATCCTTTTAAAATAAAGCTATTCTAATAAGGAGTCTCTCAGAACTTCTTTCAACTCAGAACGTATTTCAACTCCTTACAATGGAGAAGACAAAAAGTAATTTCAAAACGACTTCAGTTCATAAGGTTATGATTTTTCAAAACATATTTCCATGATTTCTATTATATTGTGTGAGCCACTGTAAAGAGGAGCCTACATTCCTCACTGCTGATCACCTCCTTGCTTACTTATTGCATTCCATTTAAAAATGGATCCCATCAAAAACATAAAGAGATTATTTCTCTTTTTGTAGCAGGCAGAGAACAATTGCCAAGTTTTTGCTTAGAGCACTGCACGAATCCGTATGACAGAAAGCTGAATGTAGCATTGGGATGTCTTCTCTACTAAAGCTAAAAGCTTCTGAACTTTGCTGCCTGTGACGTTACAGAGAGGCTCCCAAGGCTTGTCCGGGAGTCTGACTGTTATCCCCTGGTGCTGTTTCACGTGGGCGCTAATGATGCCATGAGGAGACTGGGGGACATCAAGAGGGACTTCAGAGCCCTAGGGATGGCCATCAAAGGTCCGTGAGCCCAGGCTGTGTTCTCCTCTGTCCTACCCATGAGGGGAATGGATTCGAGGAGGAGAAGGCAGATATGTCACATTAACAACTGGCTGCGCCGCTGGTCTCGGCAACAGGGATTTGGCGTCTGTGACCACAGGACTCTGTTTGATGGCCACCGGCTAGTGGGGAATGACGGGAACCACCTCAGCAAGAGGGGCACGCGTCTCTTTGCCAG
>WBNA01000680.1:10970-51050 GCA_013398345.1 Nothocercus nigrocapillus | reverse complement strand
CTCATTCAAGCAAATGAAACCTGTTCTGATTTCTGAAGCTGTATTCTAAATTTCATACATTCAATTTCTTCCAGATCACCACAGACCTGAGGCAGCGTTGCACAGACAGCCATACGGGAACCTCAGCCTCTGCACCTATGGCTGCAGGCATCATTGCACTGGCACTGGAAGCAAAGTAAGATCTGAGCTATACTCTGGAAAAAGAAATTATTAATCATACAGATGGATTTTTCGCACTTATCTGGCACCTTTTTTCCAGGGATCTCAAAGTGCTTTAGATGCTCCGTGTATTTGAAATTCACAGTACCCTTATAAAGTCAGGAATGATCAGCACGCTCACCTTACACGCGGGAAAGCTGGCACCATGGTGATGAAGGCAGAGTACTCAGGGTGTTGAAATAACTTGAAATGGTGCTGAGCACAAGTATTTTCCACTGAATGGCTTAAGGTATCCTCACAGTGGCTTAAGGTACCTTCAGAGTGCTGCCCAGGATCTGCTGTGCTCTGCAGGCTGCTGTAGGTTACTTCTCGCATTTATGAGGCTCCTTTTTGCAGCATCCATTCTTGAATGTAAAAAACCTACTGGGACATTGTTAGGCTAGTATCAACACAAAGGAACACAGTATAGAAAATAAAAATTCACAATCTCTGTGTGTTGAAATGAAAAGTCTATCTCTTCTAATGCATTAAGTTCCACAGCTCCACTTTAAAAAAACATAGATAAATGTTGTTCCTTGGTCCTTTTACCTTTAGCACAGAAAATTTCTATTTCAAAGGCATTTTGTCAACTGAAGGATTTTTTTCTTTTTATGTCTAATATATATTAATATCATCTTTATAGAATAGCAGAAATACTGGAGATTTATCAAGTAATTTGTGCTTCAGATCATTTTGCAGTGTTGTATGCTGCGTTGGATGATACATGCAGGTCTAAGGTGTAGTGCTGCACTCCAAGTCCTGCTTGAATTCAGATTTTGAATGCTAAGAGATCAACTCTGTTAAATTCTGAGGACAGTTTCCTATGAGGGCAATCAGTTTCTTTGAAGAAAGTAATAATTTTGTGCACAATGGCCATTTCAAAGTATATGTCACCAATAGATGCCGGTTTATGTTTGCATTTTTATTGCTGCTTTTTTGAAGTAGCCATGGGCTGATATTCAACACAAAACATGTTTTGGCTGCTGAGTTACAGTCATGAAAATAAGTGATCGTAATTGAAAAATGGATATAATCTTTAGTAGTGTAGCACTTTTATCATTATAATTAGATTTTGTCAGTGCAATGGTTAGAAACAAAACTATTTGAAAAAAAATGTAATGCTACTGTTTCAGAAAGCATTCTTTTCAATCTCTTCTTAGTCTCAGTTGTAAAAATACTTCAGTTCATTCTAAGTAATCTGCTTACATAGATAAAATTGTATGTGCTAAAACTTCATTCGCTGAAAGCTTTTATAATTACTTATTAATTAATTCACATTGTAATTTGCAGCTTGTATCTCTATATACCATTTTGTGCACATTTTCTGACAAATCTTTGCTATAACTGAACGTTTAAAGGAGTATTGCACAAAATACCTACAGACAAGCTACTGCTGACTCTGATGTCTTAATAGACACTGCAAAGCTTTTGCTTTACACAGCCTTTGTTTTAGGTGTAATTTGGTGAGTGTATTATTGAGAAAGCCAGGATACTGCCTGTGGATTAGTGTTTGTTGTTTTTTTGTTTTTAAATTGATAGTTGCTATGATAACAGATATCTTAGGAACAAAGAAAAGAATGTATTGAAGCTTCACATGTACTGATGGAGGCAGAATGTGTATGTGTATATCGTAGTCACTTTTTGTGTTTGAAGTGCTCTGTTCCATGGTAGGAGACATCCAGGCTGAAAATGCAACAGTTTTCTTTTTTTTTTTTTTTTTTTTTTGTATTCCAGCTTTATTCAATTTCAGTAAATAGAGCTTTCTCACTTATTTCCACACCTCTTAGTATCTGAATAGATTCAAATTATATTAATGATAACGTAAATGTGCTTCTCATGCATTTCACTGCCTAATTTGCATTCCATTTACTAACTTTCCTTGTCTATGAATACTTACAACTAACCTTCTGAATAAAGCCACTAGCCAGAAATGCAAAAAGAGAAAAAATACCTAAAAGAAGTATTTCCAGTTTTTCCCTGTTGTTATTTTTTTTCTTCTGTAAATTAGCCTGGATTCGTACTTACCATAGTGGTAACACTGACTCTAGTTAAATGATATATCATTTTGTAATCTATTTAATCTTAATGTCGTCGATTTGCAAGTGTGAAATATACTTAGTTGATTTTAAGCAGTTTCTGAATTGCATTATTTATTCATTTATTTATTTGAATAATTGAGTATTAATTTTCTCTTGTGATACCTGTAGAGTTAGATGGTATTAAATAAAAGACAGGAATCAAAAAGAAAAAAAAAAGCATACAAAAAAGAAATTTTAAAGCTTTTTGAAATATTTTCTCCCACACTTGTAAAAGTACATAGGATATAAAGGACAAAGACTTTATGATTCAGTTTAAGAGCTTAACTGGAAATAGTTTTCATTCAAATAGAGCCTGTCTTTACATAGATTCTTCCTTAAATATTGTATTATTATCTGTGCTAGTAACACTAATATTTATATGGGGTTTTTTTTTTAAGATTAGTTTGAAAAGTGTTTTAGAATGTTAATTATGCTTTTCATGCAGCAAATTGGAGCACTTAGTTCTGAACACTTTTTGAATATTTCTGGGATAATATATAGTTTTATTTCATGCTGAAAGAGCAGATGCCATAAGCTATGCAGTGAAAGAGTATTGAACAAAAAAAGCCAATTTTCAAGAGAAGCTAACTTCTGTTTCTGGGAGACTTCAGGGGGCTCATACTGGCTGTGAGCTTGAACGGTCGAGAGATTGCTTTAACTGACAAGCAAAGATACATCAAACCAGTGGAAAATGAGCAAGACATATTGCCGCTCCAACCTGCCACTTTCTTGCTTTGATAAGCCCCATATGGTAGGAATGGTGAATAGGTGATACTTTGGACCCCATCTTAATCTAGAGTGAACACACCTTTCTTTGAGCCATTTTTTCAGTCTAGTATTGGAATATGTAATGGCATGTTTTCCTTCAGGAACCACAGTGCAACTAAGTTTTAAAATGCTTGTTTGGAATCCTGTTGGGGCTTATGAAAACACAAAGAAGCCATTTCATAATCTTCATATTCTGTGGGTTCTTGTAGTATTCAGGTAGTCACTCGTGTTATCTGATCAGTTCCCAGTGAATCTGGTATCCCCTTATGTGCTATGGATAACTTCTTGCTTGTGTATTACACCTTTTTCGTATTAATTATACAATGCTGAATTTTGCCAGTTGCAAACCAACAGTTACGGCAACAGTTGTAAAGTGTTTAAATCAGATAGGTTGTGATATTATTTCTAAGAATAAACTGTTTGCCATACATATTGCCATCTACTCTTCATATCAAAAAGACACCTCATTGATAAAAGATTTGGATTTGGGATTTGGATAAATCAGAGCCGGGAGTGAGACTCAGTATGATGCATCTTTTCCACTGGGCTTTGTGCCATGTTGCTATTGAGAATTCAAAGAAAAAAAGTCTTATGTTGCTTCAGTGTTGCCAAAAGAATAAATTATCCATCCTCAAGTGAACTGCATGTTCCACTATTGATAAGCCAGTGCATGTTTTCCAATCCATGATATGATAAACTGCATGTACATGAGTTAGAAATAACACCTGAAGTGGAAGTATTAATCTGCTGTTTTTCTGCCTTTTCTCTGTGGCAGAGCCCTGGAGAGTTTCAGCGTTTTCTTACGTGACTCTCTTCAGATGAGCTTGCATACTTCACTGGTCCCTTCCCAAACAAGGGTGAGGCAGGAGCAAGGTAGTGCTGCGAAGAGATAAAGAATTTCACTGAGCTCTGATAGCGCTGATCCATTACGAGGAGGGACAAAGCATCCCATTTTTTTAAAAGGCAATAAAACTCCGTATAATCATGGAGATGAAAGGCAACCTGAGTTTGAATTGCAAAGGGTCAGGAATGTCAGAGGAAGAGACTTATTTCTGTGAACTGACCGGATACTTGCAGCACCATATTGATTGATTTTCTTACTGAAGCTCGATCAAGAGGACAGAAAAGCAGTATACTGACTACTTAGGTATAGTACAGAGAGCATACCTCTGATGTCTTCAAAGTCAGGAGAGAATTTTGTCCCAATTATGAGAAGTTTGTTTGTCTGTAAATATAATGGACTAAAGGTGATAAGCAAGTTGAAGCCACCTATGGAAATGCTTTCAGGTGACCTCTCTATATAGGATTCCAGTGAAAGAGAAGGTGAAAGGCTATCATTTGAAGTCCATCAGCCTTGCCTAGGTCTTTGTTCAGTTGATGAACTTTTTCATTGAGATTTAGTGTTTCTAAGCTTAGGAGCAATAGCTAGAAGTAGAAGAGGATAGCCATTGTTCCAGTGCCAAACAATGCCTTTCCCTTTATCAGCTTTTGAAAAATCTCCATTGTCATGTGCTCTGCTGAAGATTTTAAGAGTTTGGCAGGTCATTTCCTATAGTTTCTTGGTTCAGTCTGCGTTCCTCAGCCTCAGCTTTTCAAGGCTGACTAGAGTTTTTGCTGAAGTTGCTCTTCAGAGTTCTGCTGGCTGTTCACATATCAGCCTGCAGAACAGGGATGTGCTCTGTTTTGTCCGCATTTCTGCAAAAAGAAAAGAAACAAGTGTAAGAGAAAGAAAAAAACAAGTGTCCCTGCAGGCTTCCATTGAGTCTCCTTTAAACAGAGTATTGTAGCTCTATTGTATTATGAGTAGCACAGGAATAATGGACTTATTAGACAGATGAAATCAATAGTGTGGACACCATTCTCCTCATTGTTCCCCATATTACCCTAGGGTAGTGCAAGGTCTCCCCAGATGTACAGTACCATTTCTTCTGAAACTGCCAGCTCACCCAGAGTTTCATTGTAACTGCTTCCACTTTCTCATCCCAAACGTTTTGTGAGTATAGTCCCATTTCATTCTTCCTCTAGAGAAGGTACAGTCAAGAACGTGTAGCAGATACCTGTCTCCTCAGAAAGTCATCAACATGCAGATGCATCGCTCGTTGTTTTCTTATTGGTGATTCTTGTTTTTTGCACCTGGGGAAAGCACAGAGCTCTACAGGCTCTGGACTCTGCCATCACTGCGTGCACTGCTGAGTTGATACAGGCACAAAAATGTCTGATTATCCTTCAGTTAGTCCAAAGGAGTATATTCATCATGTCATAGTACAACTGCACTTTTTCTTGATTCCTTTGAGGGGGCACTTTAGACTCTTGTTCCCTGAGAAAGAGAGCTAAAAGACCACCCATCTTCCTTAAAATTAAAGTGAAAGCTTTAATGAACTGGATGCACATGTTCACTTTTTCTTTTTTTGCAGCAAAGAGCTATTGATTAAATATGTGTGAATATTATCAATTATTAATACATTTTTAGCAAAACTTTTTTTGGCATGTCTGCTTTTCAGCTCTATTCTGTGAGTCACTGTGGCTAAAAATAGCACACTTGCTCTTTCAGGAGCATAATTGGCCACTTTTCAGAAATAGATCATGTATGGAAGCGTAAAGACGGAGTCTGCTACTGCTTTGGAAGTTAGGTGAAGTTATTAAACATCGATTTTGGAATTTGGTCAAAATACAGACTGAATCCGTTACATTTGTAAGCAGAGCTAGAATATGTCAAGCATGCATAAGGTTTTACCAGGCCCAGAACAAAAGACCATCAGTCCATAGAGCTGCACTGAAAAAAGTGCTGAATTCAGAAAGGAAAAAAATGATATTCATCAGCTCTAGCACCTCTAGTTCTCTTACTTCTCTGCTCTGCTTAAAGCAATGAATGAAAACACAGCACAGAGAAGCAAATCAGTTTATTTTTATTGAAAATTAAGCTAGATATTCCCATTTTTAAGTAAAAATCCTATAATAGCTTTGACCCAAAACAACAAAAACTTTTATGTACACGAATCAGAACCTATCTGTGCAACAGAAGAGCAAGAAGACAAGAAGTATTTCTGTATTCTTCTGAAAGGATTAACATGGCAAAACAAAATTAACTCTGAAAGGTTTGAGGATCCATACTTTGACGTAAATGATTAATTTAATCTAGTTTAATTATCATATTAAATAATTAGTTTGATCCTGGAAGACACCATACCCATTTTTTTTGCATTCAGGTGACCTTTATTGATTTTTTTCCTCTCCCTCTTCACCTCAGTCCCATGTCATGTCTATTACATCCTGTTTCTTGCATCAGGATCCTCACCATTCCTGTGCATACCAATGTCTCCTGTTTTCAGAGCCTTCAGAGCAATTTTACAAGCACTTTTTAATTTGTTTTTGTTTGTTTTTTATTAAGAACTATCAGTCATCACCTCTAAGTTCTCCACTTATTGTTTATTTGTAGAAAGAATTTTGTTATCCTCTGTACAGTAATGTAAAAAAAAACTGAAGTAGGACAGATCGTCAGTGTATACACTGAACACCAATAGTCTGTTTCTTTTTCTAAAAATCGATATTAAAATCAAAAGATGATTGTAGTCAATCCAAAAGCCTTTAAATAGTGACACATGAAAAGATTACAATGCGCTTTGGAAACTAGGAAGATGTTGCACTAACATCAGCTGAATGGCATAAAGTGGATCCAGACGTAGACTGATGAAAAGGCAACTGTTGTAAAGGCAACTGTTAGAACCTTGAAAAGAAATTTAAAAGATATAGCTTTAAAAAGAAAACTTCTGAAGTTTTAGAATATATGAGTTTGAGATGCTTCAAGTGTATGTATTTAAGATTAGTGATTAAGATTAATGATATTAATGTTCAGTATATTAAAAGTACACTGAAGTTAAATTTTGTCAGTGACTCTTGGGAGTCCAGATTAATGAGCCTTCCCACACTGATTCTTGGTGAATGTGAGGGCATTTTGGAATGTATTTACTTTAAATTACACATAGTGAGTTTTATTCAACATCCTATTTCCAGAGCCATACCATTGCTTTTCTTTCTCCAGGACTTCAGTTAAGATTCAGATAGGAAAAGAGGAGAAATACGACGATCGGTGTAAAAGATCACCAAGAGCAGTTTTGATTCTACAAAGATATTTTCCCCAAATATCATTAACTATTCCTCTCTTTAGAGATCCATCGCACATGTCCTCAATACTTCTAATAATTGACTTTTCTCTTATGGTATTTTCAACTGCCACTATGTTTTTTGAGCAAAGCTTATCTTTAGCCAAACTTGAGTTTCTCCTGGCTTTCTTTCAAATGGCCCTAAGTCAGTGAAATTGAAAGGGAATCAGAAATTACTTGCAGAAATTAGAAATTTCTGAAGTGCCACCTGGAATCCTGTAGTGCTATTTTTTCTCTTGATTGTTTGGAAAAAAGCAAAAAAAAAACTTCCAGAAATGCCTGTCAGCCTTGCCTGTTTTGACAAAAAATATATTTTCAAAGGGACCATCATGCTCAAACTACTATTTGTGAAGATAATAGAGCAATCATTATTCATTTTGCTAAAAATGCAAGATCTCATTTGTATCATTATTGCGTTCAGTGATATTTTTGCTAATTGTCCTTCTTGCACCAATTATTTATTTCGAATGGTTATTTTAGTCATTGAATCATTATACAAAAGGATAGTGCCTGAATTCTTTACTTTTTTTCCAGGATTAGCCCCACTGTCATGAGGGAAACTACTTGTGTAATGAAGAAATCAGATTTGGCCAGAAATAATGACCTGCTATTTCTGAGCAGCTGGAATAATGATATTTTTTTCTGTTTAAAGATACAGTTAAATCTCAAATGACTATTACTGTAATACAACTTAATGCACTTGTCCTGTTTCATTTCTTGTCATATACCTTGTTTAACAAACATTATAAGAAGCTTGGAAAAGAGAGAATACCTCAGAGTATAAATAATTTGTTGAGGACCTTCAAGAGTTGCTTGGACGCAGTCCTGAGCCACATGCTGTAGGTGACCCTGCGTGTGCAGTGGGGTTGGACTAGATGATCTCTAGAGGTCCCTTCCAACCTTAAGCATTCTGTGATTCTGTGATATGATTCTATGACATGACATTCATTACTTGTTGGTTGTTAGACAAAGTTTTTGAATCTAATTGTTCTCACTTCTGCTTATT
Organism: Nothocercus nigrocapillus; assembly: GCA_013398345.1. Taxonomy (NCBI): domain Eukaryota; kingdom Metazoa; phylum Chordata; class Aves; order Tinamiformes; family Tinamidae; genus Nothocercus; species Nothocercus nigrocapillus. The sequence continues at coordinate 42,840 of WBNA01000680.1, read as the reverse complement.
CTAGTACGATTTTGAGTATTGTCTGGTATGTACAATCCCAAGGCAATTCCAGATGAGACACTGAAAAATTTTTTTCTTGGAAGGAAATTTTTTGAAATCAATCCATTATCAAGCAGAGTTAGTACTGTTCCTCTTAATGCATTTACTCATTTCAAGATGTTTAGCTATTAATTCTTCTGAGATTAATCAAGTGGTAAATCAATTAACATCAGTGACATCTTGTCTGGATCTGTGGCCCACATGGCTATCAAACAAGTGTTTACTCATTTAGTTTTCAATTTTGACATGATTTACAAATATTTGACCAATTCTGTGTTTTTTTCAGATGCTTTAGAATTGGCTGCTTTACTGTCTTGTTTAAAAAAACAGCACAAAGCAAAACTCTCTTCTTTTTCTAAATGAACTGCTATTTTGACTTCATTCCAGTTTGTTTTGTTGTTCTTGTTGCTGTTAAAGCTTCTGAAAAAATATGGGCATACAATTGCAGAGCTATTTTGTTTCAAATGAGGTGTCTACTGTGGAAAGGGTATTTCAATCTGGCAATAAAATAAATCATTTTTAGTATAGCAAAGGTCCGATTGTAGGCTCCAGAAATCTGTTTGAATATACTATTAAATCTTTTAGATAAAAATATGCCTGGATTATCATTCTTTAAGAAGAAAAAATAAAATATATGTCATGACTTCTGCAGTAATCAGACAGATGTGGAGACTGTATGAGAGACAGATTTATTTAACTATATATCTTTTTGTGCCATGGAAATCAGACCTTTGATCAAAGGTTTTCTGCTCTAGAAATTCTTGCATTATTTTTACGACTAGATAAGGATGGTAGATATAACAGCAAATGACTCAATTTTCAAGATCTGCCATGCTTTTTGTTTTTAAAAGTAAACTGTGATTTTGATACGTAATCTAATTTTCTTACTCAGCAACTGATTCCAATTTATGAGAGTTTAGTATTATCAAGTGGAGGCTACTGTATCCTTATATCCTTTATCCTCCATTCCTCTCTAAATAATCAGTTGAATGTTCCCTATCTTGAATCTCCCCTTTTAAAGTTGAGAGGAGTATTTTAGTATGTTATTTTTCACTAGGAGCATGGACAGCTTGCTTTATGGAGTAGCAGATTGTTTAGATTCCAGATTATAAAGAATGCAGCTCTTGGGATTCCTAGAGGTCTTCTTGAAGGCCTGAAACATGTTTTCTTAAGACTTTACACGGACTCCTCCTGAAATTCCTGATCTCGTATAAAATGTTACTGATTTTTTTTTTTCTTGAAACATGTTACGTGACTGTCCAAGCATACCCTATATTACAAGCTCTTAATGCTCATTACATTCCATGACATTTCCCTTTTTTGCGTTTTTTTTTTTTTTTTTTTGCCAGCTTAGCAGATACACAGCTTCTGTCATCATAGTCCAGCTGCTAGCGTGAGAGATTTCACCTTAAAGAAAGAAAAGCCTTTATCTATGAACATATTAGTATATTAACAAATGTTCGGGTCTGGTAGGCATTGTCTCTCTCTGTTCTCCTTGAAGAATAATTTAAACATGAAAGTACTCACATTCCTTTTATGCACGGATATAGAAGGGAAATTAATGGTTACAAAGTGATACAACTAAAAAGAAGTAACAGAAAAAATCTGTATGCAATAAATAAGAGATTCACATATAAATCATTATCCTTCTTCAGATTATTCCAGCTCCACTGCCTGTGATATCCCAACTGTAGCTATGAAGGCTAGTTTACATCATCTTAGCATAGACCACATGAATCCACAGGGTAATGTTCTATGAGGGAAAGGGTAGTCTCAGAAATAAAATGATACTACTGCAAGGGAAGCAAGAAAAGCATGTGTGGTAAAAACATGTGGTACCCTACTTTGGACTGTCTTGTACAACCTTGCTGCATAACAGAAGTCTGACATTTTTAAGTAAAGACTGGATTTCAAGCTGGAGAATTATGTAGTTACTGAGAAGTAAAATGTGCAAAAATTAGTTATGTGAGTGAATGCCTTTACATCCCAAGTTCTTCTCTATTATGTAGAATTTTGTACCATAGTTCTGAAATGTAACTGTGTTTCATTTGTTGTAATTGCACCCAGGCACGTAAGCTTCTTTTGGTTAAGACCAAAATTTTGTATTTGTCTTTAAAATTCTGTATTTAAAATTTGTCTTTAAAATTCTGTATTTGTCTTTAAGATCACTGGAAATATGAAAGGGGCAGGATTTCCTAGGAACAGGTTCATTGCAGTTTTGCAATAACTTCTGTGCCCTTATTGCCTTCTCCTGAAGTTCTAGTTTATGGAAGGTAAAATGTGACATTTAAAAACCTGAGTTTACACAGCTTGAAAGAAAGAGAAAGTACTCATTCCATTACATTATCACATCCATTCATTGTTTTTTTCCCACTAGCTTGATTTCATCTCACAGGAGAAGGCTCTACTTCCATAGTTAAGTGCTGTACAACACAGATTCCTCAAGTATTTCCACGAATTTTGGAAAAAAAAAAAAAGCTGGAAGATATAAAACACTGTTGGGGCAACGAGTCAACCCACACAACATTTAGCATATCCAACAGGGAGATGAATGAAATTTCCCTATGTCTTTCCATGACAGCCCATAGAAGAATCAGATATTTGTGGAAGATTCCTTTTGCGCCATGGCTGCTTCCCAGAGATATTTCTCATTGAAATTTCTAGTGACCTGACCATGTGTCAGTGTAACAGCAATGTCCCCCTTGCTCCAGGAAGTGGCCCACTCAGATCAGTCGTGGCTGGTCTTCCCCACGCTCATACTTCCCCACACTCATATTTTCCCACAATTTCCAGCTGTGAGTGAAGCCAGGGAAACTGAGGAGGGCCATGTGGGAGGAGAGAAGTGCCTGGGTATAGGTCTTTGTGCCCTAAAAACAACCACCAGAAAGAAGTCTTTTGTCTGCCAGCCCTAGTGGCTTCTCATTCTGTGTGACACAGAAAATGTTAAGGCATTGAACCAAGTTCTTCCAAGGTTTCAGTGAGTCCTTATTTCTGAGCCATGTAGACAACTAACATGAGCCTGATAAATTTCATTTTGGTCTATCTTCATCCTAACAGCTGTGTGGAGCTGTGCTGTTGAGCACAGCACAGGCAGATAATGATACTTTAAGGACACTTGGAGCACGATGCTGAGTGACTGGGGGTTCTAGGAGTGTGAGCTAGAGTGCTTGTTTCCTGCACCCATTCCATTCTCTCCACTAACTAACTTTTTAAATGGAATGGTGTTCTTCTTCATGTGCTACCAAATGATGAGAAAAGCTGAGAAATTGGAAGCAGAAGGTAAAAAGGCCCCTACTATGGCCATACTTCTTTCAGTGGTCTTTTAAGAAAATAATTCTTGGGATCTTCGACCGTTGATCCAAGAGCAGTGAGAAAACTACAATCCCTACATATTTCCCCTGTTACTGCAAGATAAATAGGTAATAACTTCATAGTGAGAATGCAAAGAGCATCATCTTACATTGTCCCAGCAGACAGGTTATTAAGACTCTGTTAACGTAATTTACATCTGTCCTATCAAACACTTCTTGTGCAACTATTCAGACTGGTGTTGTGTTCACAGCTGCAGTGAATTCCAAGGTTCAAGGTAATATTCAAGGGAATAACAACAGAGACGTTTGAATTAGAAGTTGAAACTTTAAAGAAATTGCCAACTTGAGGGTGTAATTACTAAGATTTAGCAAAGTTTTTCAGTGAGCCATCATTTGGCTTTTTTTTTTTTTTTTTTTTTTCTCTTTGGTCAATGTAGGTAACCATGTACCATAGTTGATGATCATACAAATTACATCTGGTTGAAATGTACTCCTTTATCTTTCTTTGCTTAGCAAAGCATTAGAAGTTTCTTATAGTGGAATACTACTTGTGTATCATTATAGTCTGCTTAATGCAAAAGTCCAAACTGTACAAGTAGTTGAATACCATCCTGCTGTAAAATTAGAAAATTATTTTGAAGGGACCATAGACAAGAGAACTTTATTTGGTTTGGATATTTTTTAGCCTGCATGACCTTTTATCTCTGCGTTTGTATAGAATATGTCTGATTTTTCACTTTGTCTTTCCCTTTCTCCATAGTCCATTTCTGACCTGGAGAGACATACAGCATATTATTGTAAGGACTTCACGTGCAGGACATCTGAATGCTAATGACTGGAAAACCAATGCAGCTGGTTATAAGGGTGAGCCTCTTTTCTTCTTTGCCATCAATGGCTAAAGGATTTTTGTCATTTTTGTCATTTTGATTCTGTTTAGCTTTGAGTCTTTCATTTTAAAAAAGAGCCTGTCCTCTCTTCAATAAAGAAAAACTCTTAAAATAGCTAAAAACAAAAATGGCAGCCACTGAATGGTAGCCACCAGATCCTGCTAGTCCCTTTCAGCCCTACTTTGTACATTGCTGGAAGAAGACTAAATATATCAGGGGTTTTTATTTTTTTTCTTGTATACTTAATATAGGTTTTATAGCTAGAATAGCCTAGAGCTGAAGCTGTGGCAGTTACTAGATTCAGCTCATGTTCTTATTTAGGATTGCTGTTCATTTTGATTAAAAACGGCAGAACAGTGTTTTCAAATTTCTGCTTTATATGAGTCTCCCTATATTTTTTATTATTTAAGATTGCTCTCTGATTTAGAAGAAGAGATGTTGAGCTATCAGGATTTTATTGGGACAGATACTTCTCAATCAGCTGTAATAAAGGTTTCTGAAATTTTGTAAAACCAGTGACAAACCAGTGATCTTGACAGATCAGGTATCACCTCAAGATGTGCAGTATATTACATTGTTGCAGCCCAAGGCAAAGAAGGAAAAAAGGCTAAGTCTTCCTTAGCCTTAAAAAAATGAATATTGAAAGTCTGTAGGTTGTAACTTTTGTATCTCTAGGCTGTATCTTTTGTAATCTAAGAAGAAATATACAGTGGTACCACTAGATAAGACATATTTTCAAGTGATGACGCAAGGTAGGACCTTGAATTCATACGATTTTGTCTTTCAGCATGGTTTGGTTTCTGATTCCCATTCTTTCTTACTGTCTTCAATGTGGATTGCATCTAAAAAACGTTAGAATGCCTTATTTCTGGTTCTCTAGTTAACTTTCCAGAAATTTCTGCTTGAAGACTGCAGTACTTTTTTAAGATCAGCATAAGTATTGATTTGAAGTCTTTTGTGTGAGGATCTCTTGAAAGCAGGATATAACATAGAAGAACCATCAAATCTTTTCCTTGGTTTCACTTTAACACCGAAACCCAACTTTAATCTATTCCAGATCAAGGCATGCTTCCACAGAGCATCTTTAGTGTATCATTCTGACCTATGGCATTTCTGCTGCAACTGAATAGAAACCAAACAAAAAAAAAAAAAACTTTCATTTTTGGATCCAAATGAGAGTCTAACTGCAGATGATGGATTTAGAAATGGGCATTTGACTCCAAGCCCCTCCCAATTGAAGATTTTGATGTTTCACAAGATTGGTTTTACCTCATTGACAAAAAGCATATACTAACATGCAAAAATGCACACAGTAAGAAATAGGTACTTCCTTAGTTCTTACCGTATTTGTTACTATGAATGGTATTATATTTTGGCAGGAGTTTGTGACTGTATTATCATTTTATTGGAATTAGCTGAAATTTAAACAGTAGTTCTCAAGTAGCATCAGATTAAGTTATATTTTTCCCAGCTCACTCACAAAATTCTGTCGTTTTGTGTTTTTCCACTGGTTTCCCAAGAGAGACAAGCACCCTATGTTGCATTTCACAGCAGCTGTCACTCTTCAGCAGAGGAGATGTCACACTAACGCCAGCTGTTAACGCACACTAACGCTGGCATCGGTGGTGGGACTTGCACTGTTTCACCACTACAGCTAGCTTAATCTGAATCCTGGGAGCCAACTGTTTCAGTATTTATTGTAGCAGATAGATAGCAGGGAAAAGAAGCGAGGAAGGTTTCTCCACCACTTGTGCAAAATCATGAACATGGGTAAGCTCAGCTGTGCCGATTGGAAGTCAGGAAACACAACCTGATCTGGCAGAGCTCTGCTGTAGACTCCATGGTGGACCAAAAAAGAGGAAGACAAACTAAGTGCCTCAACCTCTGTGGAGCTCAGGAATCAACTTTAACCCAGATAAAAGCACGAGTTTTAACTAAATTATTTTGGCAACTTAGTTTGAGCAAATGGTTCCAATAAAAATTCAGCTCTCTTTAAACCTCTGTTGGTTTTGGAAGAAGGAGTAGCAAAAGATTTAGATTAAATCACAACATCCAAACCTGAGCTCAGAAGGGGGTTTGCACACCGCTGCTGGCGAGACTGAAACAGTATTTTACTATTGCACGTGGCAATATTTAGTATACTATTACACTATTATCCTTCACAGTTGCCAAGAGTAACAAATAAAGTACAGTTTTTCATAGATGAATTACTCTGATCAGACTGAATTCCTTAAGGAATTATATCATAATTTTGTTGATGGCAAGATCCATCATTCTTCCAAGGCAACGGAAGAGGGGGGAAGATTGCCTTTAAAATTAACTAAAACAAAGAATGTCTCAGGAAACACTCTCCCTTTCTTCCATGCATGATGGAGGAAAAAAAAGGAAGAAAAAAGGAGAAGAGAGAGACAGCCTAGTTCCTTTGGAAATGAGAAGTGAAAAGGTGAAAAGAACAAAAACTTTGAAGAACCTCTCATTCCACAAAAGGTCAGCAAAGGCTGGTAGTTGAAAGTGGGTCATCATGCCTTTTCAGTGGGCCGTTTTGCTGGGCTGCATGGCAACTCCAAGCCTTGCTAGTCACTTGCAGCATTTCTCTCTTGCAGAACACACACAGACAGAGGTCATACATGTTGTTTTTGGTCTTAAGATCTCCATCTTTTCTGTCTTCCATTGACATAAAGGATAACTAATTCATGAAAAGCACGTGAGCCAGCCAATGATTGCCAAAGCAAAAGGCCTTTTCTTGCAAATATGGAACTTTCATTAGATGCATGTCAACAGAATAAGGTCAGGAATCGGCAAGAGTTTTTTTCTTGTTAGTGTTTTTAGTTATTGTTTTATAATCAGCCAGTAGACCTCTTTACATAGGAACTTAATATCTGATACTCTAAAAAAGAAATTCTGGAATTCTAATTTTGTGGTCTAGTGAGTTGTACATAAAATTTTCCACTAGTAAAGAGATAACCTTTTGCTCAGCTTCACCTCAAAATCAGGGAAGTTTTTATAATTAAAGTGGTTAATTAACCGATAATATGGAAGAAAGCTAGAGAACATCTCTCCTTTTTTTTTTTTTTGTGAAGATACCAGAGCTGTTGCTCTCTTTCTACCATGGCCGATCAGTATGCAAGCACTCTTTGTTCTGCCAATTGTTTGGTCAACAATAGAGCTCACCCCAGCATTCATAAAAGGCCTTGTGCCAACTAGTTTCTACATTGAAAGAAACCAAATGAAACACTGCAGTTTTAAGAACAATGATCAAATCATCTGAACAATTCTTTGTACGTAACTGAAGCTTCACATACTGTCAAAGAAAGTTCTCTGGGGGAGCAGGCCATTTGGAGGGAATGGATACTGTTAGGTTGCTTTTTGATTTTAGAGAACATATTTTGTTCTTCCTGGCTCAAAATGTGGGTAATATCACCTAATACAGTGAAATAAAATGCCTATTAAAGAGAAATCAAAAAATGAACTTTTTTTTTGTTTCAGGCCTTTTCTAGGCGTTAGTGGAGATTTCTGCCTACAGCAGCTGAATGATGTGATTTGAAAAGGAATAATAGGCTAACAAAGCTAAATCTCTTCCATTTAAATTAGACGAAGTATCACAGCTGGCTACATTAGGAGAGTTTTCGTGTTTTACCTTAACCTTAGTGTTTAATGGCCTTTGAATATACTTCGGTAATTAAAATGCTTAATAAAACTGGTGATTAGTCTTGTTGTAAGCAGCGCATTACCAATTCTGTGAATGATGAAGAGATCAGACTAGTTCTATTCCTATCACTGGTTAACTTTAAATTGCTGTAAGGCAACTGTTAGTCAGGCACAAATTCAGAGACTTGTGTGAGAATCTGCACAACCGCATATATATTTCAGAGAAGATAAACAAGCAACGCTCTGCTGCATATTTAAATAGGGTTTTTATTTAATTTATTTTGAAATCATGGCCAGAAGCAGGTGTAAGACTCTTGGAAATATTAAAAACTCTAGGAAGTGAGATGTCAACCAAAGGTGTTCATATATCAAAACACCTTTCAAATTCCTGTCTTAGGGATTTCAGCTGATATATGCACATAGCACTTAGAGCCAAGTCCTAAGCAACCCTACAGGCCATCCTAGCTGTTGTAAGAACCCAGTTGTGAGCAGTTACCTCACCCTAGTCACATGAAATTGCACTGGTCTTTCTTCGTAATAGAGGAGCAAACTATAAACTATAAACTCATAATTTTTGTGACTGAAAAATGCAGCTGGTGTTTTCAGGAAGACAAGCTGGAGTGCTTTCAGTGTCTTTCAGGTTCAACCTACTGAGAAACATCCCCTGACACAAACTATCTCACAGGTGACTTGTTTCTCTTGCTCGCTCCGTGTGCTGTTGGTTCCAGACAGTGTTTCCCCACCAGGATACCCCAAATGCCACATCCTCCAGCCACCTCCTCTCAGCAGGCTTCACTGCCAAGCCACGACGCAGCTGCTTCTGCAGCTCTGCCCCTCCCAGGCAATCCTGTTAAGCCGGCTTTTGCTTTGAAATATGCTAGTCCTTGAGAAAAGCCTCTGTAGTGTCATTGTCTAAACTACTGGTGTAATGATACTTCAGGAGAATCCGGCTCCTGGATCCAGAGTCATGTTCACCAGACATTAAGCCTCAGAATTTTAAGATTGTGGGAATTACATTTATTGAGAACAAATATATAACATGCCACTTCCAAATGTGAGACACATAAACCAGAACCTTGCATAGACATCTGAGAGCAATGGTGCAGAAAAGGAAATAAATCTTTGGAAAGACATTCCAACCATATTTTACATTGCTTGTGACCAGGTTTCAACCTATGTGAATTTGAAGTCTTAAAGAGATATTTGCATCACTTGCCTAGCTAAGCATTAGTCTTATATTAGCTGAATTGATTAGTTTCATCTGAAAACCTTTCATATTGTAGCCCCTTGCGGGAAGTTGCTTGAGCATGGGGTGGTATTGAGTTTAACACCAGCAAGGCAGAGAAGCAAACAAGCTAAAATAAGTAGCCAGTCTGCCAGTGAGTAGAAGGGTCACTGCGTCTCTCCCCAGCATTGAGAGAGTGTATAAGATAGGAAAAGGTGTGCATCCTCAGGAGTCTCATATCTATGCTTAAATATCATAGGACTCACAGGATCAGTACCTTTATCGTTAATTATTACAGATATCATTGCTATAGGAAGAGAAAATATAGGAGGTGGGATTTGGAAACAAAAACAGATGAGAAAAACAAGCATTAAAAAATGTTTTTTTAGTAGTGTAAATAGATTGTGGCTTTATTTTCTGGTGATTGCAGCCTTTCTCAATGGCTCTTTCTTCCTTTTCCAGCTGATAGCTGTGAATAATGTTTTTTAAATGTAATATTAAAATTGCATTAAGAAATTTTCAGTGTTTCATATTTTAAACCCATACAAATTGCCTGGTATCTGAACATTAGTAGCCTTGAGCAAGACCTGAAAAATCTCCATGGGATTTGGGGAAGGTAACTGGAAAATATATTGGATTCTGCAAGCTAAATCATTTTCGTTGGGGTTATTTTTCTTTTCCCTAGCACAAAATGAGATCCACCCAACTTTGCTTTTGGTGGAAAGAGACATGAGAAATATATCTGTACAGTTCCAGAGATGGAGATGTACAGAGGAGAAGGAATGGCTCAGAGAAGTCAGGGAGGTGTCTCATTACTTCTCCCAGGCTCAAACCCTTCACTGTCAGAGCTTCTCATTACTCACCAACTCTGCAGCACTGCTCCCTGATGTCTCAAAAAAAGCAAGGAATGGAGCTGTGAATTTAAAATGGAGTCTAAGGAGAAACTTCATACTTACGCTGCGATGTTTAAAGAGGTAGACTGACATTTTGTGCCGTAGTTGGTTGTTTCCTTGGTTTCCTATAGTTATACTGTGAGCCTAAAAAAACTTTTTTTTTTTATTTTTTTGCAATGTACAGCGTTTTACAATGCAAATTATTTTTTCTAAAATAACAAGCAGATGACTAAATTCAGATTAAATGTCTATTTCAATACTACTGGGAATCACCACTAATCTATGACCAGAACAGCAGACAAATAATTTCAGAAGATAGTGCCTTTGCTGTACTGCTGGCAGGCCTGTGTCCATCTGTCCTAGACACAAAACTATGCACAGTTACCATAGCCTGCAATTCCAAGTTTTCCAGACGTTGCCAAGTAGACTGGCAACAGTAACAGTGCACAGACCATGCGAATGATAACCTTTGACTTCTTATTTTAACAAGCCAAACTTAGACCTTTGGCAAAAGACTGAAAAGAAGTGGCGGAGAGGAGGCAGGGAAGAGGAGAAACGGTCTTGCCCTGTGGACTCATAACCTCAGAGTCAAGCACTGAATGTGACATGTAGATCTCAAGTTTGGAGTGCTAAGCAAAGAAATACCAGGAACACAGAAGTAAAAAGTGAAAGATAAACTGATTTATTTCTGCAAAACAGAATGCTTTATATAGGGAGAATGAATGCCACATTTTAGAATAAAAGCCTTAAAACTACATGCACTGGCATGGCCTCTCTATCTTCTAACTGATGGAGTAGTGCAATCACAAGAAATGTTACAGGGCACTCTCATATTTAATAGCAAGGACGTCATAAATGTGCAAGATGCAGTTGCATCTTTTTAAACAACCAGTGCTTGCCTTTGGGAACCCAAAAGCTCTTTGTTGCTGTTGCATTTTTCTAATGCAGTAATTACAACACTGGCATTTTTTTTTTGTTTGCTTTTGGAACATTTCTACTTCGTGGGCCTGGGATTCAGGCCAGTTTGGAGGCAGTTCACATCATCTACTACACAGTGTTTTAGTCATCTAGAGTGTCTTGGTAGGACCTAGAGCATCTAGGAGTTTTCAGTTCTTGTTTAATAAATGGGAAGGATTGGTGCCTTTGTAGGACAATTCAGATCAGTTAGATGCCTGAAGTTGTGTACAACTGTATTACTACTTCCCTCTAGAAAAAAATCAACTCATGAAAATCAATAGGAGTGTTGCTATTAACTCAGTGGATGCAGAAATTAATCCGTAAGGTCTATTACTGGTGTTACTGTCTGTGTGATCTCGGTCAATTGTTGAACCTTTTTACCTCAGGTTCTTGATCTGTATCTACGGTATAGCATTACTGAGACAGTGTGAAGTCTATTTAGTTAATTAATATTTTCTGTGCTTTGGGGAGAAGTTGCTATAATTTCAACTCTAAAAATTACTGTAATTAGTATTAAATAATTTGCAAAACACTTCATTACAACTGTGGGCACATTTGTGTATATCCTTCCTCTGATGAAATTTGCTGCAGCCCTTTACTCAGGAATTAGCTTGAGCATGAATATCTCTCCAGAGCACAGACAGCTCTGAACAGACACGGCTGTTGTGCAAGACAGAGCAAGCATTGTGCATCTGATTCATCTGATAGCACAGAAATGGTAACTTTGTGTCTCCTGCTAATGATCTGTCAGCATTTCCTCTTACAGTTCCTTAGCTCATCTGTCATCATCTGCTCTGGGATGAAGATGAGAAGACAGGCACTCGCCAAAAGGTGTTCTTATTTTTCAACAGGATAAAATGACTAGTATGTTTGTCTACTTCCAAGTTATTGGGGAATCCTAAATGCACCTACGAGTGCATATATTTGCTCCTAATAAAGGAAAATCGGCTCCTAAAGAGGAAATAAGTGCACTGTTACAGGAAGTATGCTATGGTGCAGTTGCCAAGGGGTTTGTTCTGGTTAGAGAAAAGATGCAAAGTGCCATGTTCTGCAATAGATCATTGTGCTTTTTGGTAAAATACAATGCAAAATGTCTATCAGTGAATTCAAAAACTGTAGCTTCCACTACCATAGGAGCATCGTCACCAACTTTATTTCGGCAAACTTTAATCGCCTTAACTTGCAAACTTTAATCGCCTTTAACTACTCATAATCCTTGGATTTATTCCATTCACGTAGGATGGCACATTTTAAATGATATAAATAAGGAATGTCTTTAGAAGAGTCTTCATGATTTACAGACGAATCCCAGTACAGAAACCCAAGAGAAGCAGCAGCTTTTCTGTCTTCTCCATCACCAGCAGGTAGGAGTCAGGTTTTGGGTTTCTGTAACAATTCTCTCCTTCAGCCACTGAGGTAAGCCAGTTGGCTGTGGGTTTTTTCAGCAAAATGCACTGGTGCTTTCAGTGGCATTGCTGCAAATATCCCTATTTATAGGGCACGATAGATATTGTGTGCTATAAGGATGTGGTTAACTTGGTTTGCACTTGCATAATCTAGCTCTGCAAACAACACTGAGTGCTGATAACACACCAGTAACCACACTGGGTGCTTGCTGTGGGAAGCAGGGGACTTGGCATGACAGAACTGATGCAGAAGCTGCTGGGAGTGAAGTTGTTCCTTGGAGATTTCTATTTTGTTTTCAATGAATGGGAGCTTTTAGTCAGACAGCAACACTGCAGATTCCAGAGAGGTGATTCTTTTTTTGTCAGGCACTTTGTCAGGTAAATCTGTGCTGCTATCATACTGGAGAAATTATTTGTACTGACACAAGAATTGGTAATTGACATAAACACAGCTGGAAATCTAATACAAACAGTGTTCAAAATATTCTGTTAGCACTAGAAATAGAAGTCCTCTAGTTTCTCATTGTGTAAATCACTCTCTGGTGCAATGTGAGAGTAAGAACTCAATTTTCTTCTGTCACTGCTGAATCTTTAGAGATACTTGAAACTACATGGGGAGGGAGGCCAGGGCTTGTTGTTTGCTTTGACTTTAAGTAGAAAATAATGTGTTTTGGTTCTGTCCAAAGTGCAAAGTTATTGCAAATTATTTGCCTTTATAGCAGTTATGTGCTTCAAAAATCACATCCCCTTATCTGATCACAGGTTGGTACAAAACAGGGGAAACTGGGGTTAAGGAAATGGCTGAGCCAAGATTAAAGTCTCATTACAGACCAATGTTTTCATAGTCAAAAACACACACACAAAAAAAAAAAATAGTTTAAGCAGTATGTTCTAGTAACATTCCTTTTTTTGTCCCTTAATTTTCTTTAAACAATTGATGTTCCTATTTGTAACTAGAAGCATTTCAATATACCATACAAATGACAGAAACTAAAAGAATTAGAGCTCTGTGTTAGTAAATGAACTGTCAAATGTAAAAGAAATATTGGTGTGGATGAATTGAAGTAGTTGCAGGATGGGTATCACTGAATCTTAAGGATGTTTTCTTTTTCAGATGTTTGAAGTCCTTCAAATAAAACTGAAACAAGTAATAACTATAGTTGTTTCACTATAGGAAGAAATATTAAAATTGCTTTTGAGAAAGACAAAAGCGCAAACAGAAAAAGTAGAAAGGAAAGGCTCTTCACTGCTGTTAAACAGATATTCTGGAGTCTCTGTTGGCAAGTACTCAAGTTGCCAACACATTATCTGACATCCGTGTACAAAATGCAGGGTCTGCAACACAGTCCCACTGAGCATTAAAGACTACTGTTTTCATTCCCTAACCTTCCCTAAAAAAAAAGGTCCTGTTTGCTCTGGCTGTAGTGCTACATAGATAGACTTACACATGACCACCCCTTCCCAATAAAAAAATTCATGTGCAACACTAATACACTGATTGTGTGTTAGGGCCAGAAATATTTTATGGTGAATATCTGAAGAGTCACGCTAACGCTAATTGTGGAAACAAGCACAGACTCAAATACTTAACAGAACGATACATTCTAAGTCCTTTGACGCAGATGACAAAATAACCTAAAAAAATTCCCAGAGAAATACTTTTATTTCTCTCTACATGTGCACATATGCACACACATACACGGACAAACTGAGTTACAAAGCAGAATGATAGAAGGCCAGTCCAGAAATCCAAAGAAAAATCTAGTACTCACATGTCTTGCAGTCCTGCTAAGCAGCATCTGAGAGAACGAAAATATAAGGGGCATTTCAAACTCTTATTTTATAGCTCTCATTTTGAATGAGAGCGAGGCAAAATCCTAAGACAGCATAAAAGGGCAGCCATAACAATTTACATAGCAAACACATATCTGATTTAGCTGAGTGGTGTATTCCTGGTTTGAAACATGAAAGTATTGCAGTTTGTCTCTCCTACTGCATTAGCATTTATTACGTGTACACAAAATTATCACCTATACTAGGTAATGTTTGTATTTCCAGTGCAGCTTTTAGAGTACAGAAAATGAAACTCGGCAAAACATGAAGGGTGGAGAGAGGTCTGTAGTGTTTTTTCTCTGAAGAGCAGAGCAGCAAGGGAGGCTTAGCATCTAGCTATTGATGAGACATCCTGATGGTAGGAAATGAAAAATGCAGCATAGCAAATTGAGTCTAGCTGCACAGAGGCACTGAGAATGTTATGCTTTCAGTGTCTGGGCCCAATTCTTATGGAGTCTGCATGATTTGGTGTTATGATATATCAATACCAGCAGTTTGTATTTCTCTTAGTCAAGTCAAGTGGGATATATCTTCCATCTTTAGATTTGGGGGTGGCTTTACATCCTCTTTGTGTATAAATAAGAAAGTTATTGAATTTTCAATAGGAGTTTCAGACAAAAACAAAGGGATTAAGAAAAAGCTGGGGAAGTCTATACAGCAGCTGAGCAGGCCTTGATTTCATGCTGGGCTAATAGAGGAACTGCTCTAGGGATAAATAAATGGATTTTGGCCTCTAGAAATGTTATTTTCTCTAATGATAAGAAGAGTAAAGGGATCAGCTAAAACTCAATATTTACCTTGGGTTCCAGGAGGCAAGTTTTCCTCTGGAACTTGTCCTGGGTCTGCAGAGGTCTGCATCTGCCTGTGATTTTGCAGAAATAGGAGTGGGTCGGTTTGTGCTGCTGCCTGGGTGGAGGGAGGGTTTGAGGGCGCTGGGTACCCCGGTAGGTCGCAGTTTGCAGCCCTTCAGCGCAGTGACAGCTGCAGACTGTCCCTTAGTCCCCAGGTTACCTTGCACCAACGTCAGGTTCTCCTCCCGCCTGACACGCCGTGCTGAGACACGCTCAGGGATTCCCAGAGGCAGCGAGCAGAGCTCCTGCAGAGCAGCGGGAATGCAGGGAGCGCAGAGGTAGGTATATGCAAGCAGCATCCCGGGGTATTTTGCACTTGCAGTCGTCTTATCCCATCCTGCAAGTCATCGGAGCCTTTCAAATATTGCTTTCCTATTTGTGTTAGCAGAAGTGAACTCAGTACATGTGCAAATGAGTGACACCTACAGATACTCACCGTAAAATATTTGTGGCCCTTACGAGTGCTACAGAGGTCTGGTCTTCCCCTCAGCAGAACCCACAGCAGCACCAGCAGTTGAAGAGTTGCGATTTGAAGGCAGTAGAAGATAAACTCTACTTACTTCTCTGAGACACAGGGGAGCAACTACTTTTGTTAACTCAGTAATGGTTTCACAGATTGCTATTATTTAGTCTTTGATAATGATGGGCCTGTCTCAGTACCTGCAGCTGCAAACCAGCCTGCTGGATCAAGGGCTTTGAAGTGCCAACGCTGCAGACAGCCGAATGTCAGCTGTCTGGAAGCTTTCCATGTGGAAAACTTCAGGAGCACCCCTGACTGGTAGGATGTTTTGATTTGAGTGGGAATGCCTTTCAAGGAAAAACAGGTATTTGTGTTTCAACTGTTTAAAAAAAAAAAAAAAAAGACAGCAGGTGCAGAACTTCTTAATCCCACTTCTGCTCTCCATGCAAGAGAGTTTAAGCATTAACTGTCATAATTTCCACGGACGATTAACACAATCCCATCACCTGGGGTGGTAAACTTTTCTTGGAGTGCTGGATGTGGTGTAAGAGCAGATGGATGACTCCACATCAGCGTGCTATGAACGGAAGATGCTGTTTTTGCAAGATGACGTCAGTGACCAGGGAGTCTCCCATCACAGGAGCTCTCTTTACAGAATAAACAGCTTCTCTCTGTCTAAGTCCTCCATGCCTTTCTTCCCGCCCCCATCCACACAGAAAAACAGAAACTCTCTTTCCTTACCCTTATCTTCTTGGTGGAATACGTTAAAAAGGATTCAGAAGTCTGCAGGAAGGCTGCATTTAATTATCCTTATATATGCTTGTCCATTTGTTTCATTTCTGAAACATTTCTGCTTCATTGACAAGGAAAGCCATGTCTAGTATTTTCCAAATGTACATTTCCAAGCTATGTGCACTTGAGTTCAGGGTTGAAGGGGGAAGGAAACGCAGTTCGTTACAGAGCCATTGTTCCGTGCAGGATTTTCCATTGAAGAACCCTCTTCATTTGGCAGTTTCAGACAGCATTACATATTGCCATATTTGGAAAAGGGGATCCTTAAGCGCAAGTTATTTTTAGGCTTTGAATCGTTACTTGTTTGACAAGGTTGGGTGTTTTTTGGATGGAATCCTCTGAATTCTGGTTTGGCTGTGAATGGAGGCTGCTTTCACAAACCTTCTGCAAAGTGCAGTTGGAAAGACTTACATCATATCTTGACACTTTATTAATTAAAATGGCATTATGTTTGTGAGGGTTGTCTGGTAGTACCCTCTGCAGTAGCAAGTTAAGCTGATTTATTGATTAAGTGTTACATGTGGTCTGAACTTCTCCCTCCACAGCTTTTTCCTTTCACCTCCTACCCTCAGGATTTTAGCAAGGGCACAGATTTGTCGCATAAAACCACGGGGTTAGTAGCTCTTTCTAATTCATCAAAATCCATTTGCAAGTTTCTATTTTCTGCCACCAGAAACACAGGGCTAAATTGCAGATCAGTAAGTGAAACTTTGAGTCTGTTTTTAAGGCTGATTATTACTAATTCCTTTACAAACTGGACATTTTTTTTTTACTAAATTTGACCTTTAACTAGAAGTTCAAAGCACTTTCTTCTTACTCTTTGTGAGTTGCTGAAATGTTTGAGACAGTTCCACCAAGTTATCTTGTGCTCTTGAAATTATCAAGTACTCTTGAAATTACCAGAATGTTAGTTTCAATCATGGCAAACCTGTTGGAGAGATCTATCATTGACTAAGTACTGTGCATTAGAAATTCAGCACTTTTTTCACAGGTATCTAAGGAAAGATGCTGCTTTAAAACCTTCTGCTTCTTTGGGCAGAATATGTTTAGATAAAAAGTTAAATTGTGAAGGAATTGAGTAAGGATTTACTGTCCATGGCATGGCATGCAAGTAAGGCATCTGTAGTTACCCAGGAATGAACATTAAAGTAATGATAACCTCCAAGAGTGGATGCTCATTGCCTGTGCACACCATCTTCAGCATCCCTCATCTGCAGATGCGCAAAGGAAACAGAAAAAACAACCTTTCTGATACCAGTTCTGCATGAAAACCAGATTAACCTTTAAACCCTCAGATTTCAAAAAACATAGCTCTTCTCCCTCTTCATGGAGGTAAACATAGGGAGATGTAGAATCTAACTGGCTTTCTGGATAGTGAGAATCATGCTCGAAAGAAGAACAGGAAAGCATCCACGTGCTTCTGACACTCAAGACAGTGAAGACAGCACAGCAGTTATAAATGGCAGAGTCTAATCCTTTGCAAGTCGAGTGATTCAGTTGCCTTCAATATGTGTTTGTGTGTTATTAGAACAATATATAACCCTTTTCTAGTGCTTCATATCTTCCAACATTGTGTCAAATGAGATGACTGGGCAAACAGAGGCAACTGTGCACCCTCTGTTCTGGTCTATCCTCTTCATGGTAAGGCAGTGTTACTCATTTCTTCTGTAACAAAGCAGTGAACAGATTCAGTGAACAAAATAGATACACTCTTTGTTGTTTCTGGCAAGGTTTGGAGCTTTGAACCAAGGCAAGTAAGTGGAAAAGAAGTGATGGTCATTAGGATGAGACTGGTATTATTCTATGATGAAAGGCAAGATTTTATGCTATAACTGCAACCATTCTGTTTGTACCTTGCAGTGAGCCACCTCTATGGATTTGGCCTGATGGATGCTGAAGCAATGGTGCTAGAAGCAGAAAAGTGGACAACAGTCCCTCCACAGCATGTGTGTGTGGAGAACACGGATCGACAAATCAAGTAATACCCGCTGCCAAAACTCTTGCTGGCATAAACTTATGGAAGGAAATTGGGTATAATTTACCCCTCCCTTGCATTGTGCTTAATTTTGAAGGCTACACTGGGGATCTCTCACCTTCACAGATGTCAGGTCATTTGCCTGTAAAGATTGCTTCCTGTAATTCTCAGAAAAAACATCTAATTTAAAGACTACCCAAAAACTTGCAAGTCTAAAATAAGTCAGGCTGAGTGTTGATTGGCACTGTTAGAGGTGATGCTCAGAAGAACAAGAATGTCTAGATGAGTGCACTGTAGTCACCTTGAAAGATGAGTACAAACTCCAGTTTCTTTTCATTAAAATCTTACTTTATGTTACTTCTCTGCCGACAGCCTCAGGAAGGTCTCTATTTCAGAGGCTAAAACTAAATGACCTCCTTCTTGCTCAGGGGAGGTCTCTGTAGAACTAGGCATCAGAGTAAAATTTGGCATGCAGAATCTGTGCATACAGGGTGAGCATCAGTCATAAGGCACATTTCCAAAGCAATGCAATCACTGAGGAACATTTTATTTAATAGATAGATGGAGAGGCTACGTGCAAAACTACTGTAGTCTGCTTGGAAGTTATGCTAGTTTAAACCAGCTGAGTCAGATACTGTTTGCCCACTGTTTGCAACAGATAATATGTAATACTTGCTATTACTTAAGCAAGGTCTATGGATATGCCAGGCATTTCCTGGAACTTAATGACCAGCTGTGATCCCATGACAATCCCAACAATTCTTTGCTGGCCACTAATCCACAAAAAATGCTCTGCCCCAAAGGTTTATTGCTATTACGTTTTTTCACTGTCCTCTTTTACTATGTATACATGTCAGTATATCCCTTAATAGAAAGCCAGATAGTTGGCAATGATTGCAGTAAAATAATTACCCTTTGGTGATAGTTTCAGCTAGGAAATAAATGCTAAAAATAAGGATTACAGACTATTGACTTCTCAGAAGTAGTTGTCCAACACTGACATTCGCTGTTAAGCAAAAGTGATTTGATTGTCTTATTTCATAGAACAAGTGAAAAGCATTGATGTTGCTCTTATGTGTTTGTATTATAGAACTATACGACCTGACAGTGTCGTCCGTTCCATTTACAAAGCCACCGGCTGCTCTGATAACCCCAACCACCACGTGATCTACTTGGAGCACGTGGTTGTGCGCATCACCATCACACACCCTCGACGTGGAGACTTGGCCATTTACCTGACCTCTCCTTCAGGAACTCGGTCACAACTGTTGGCCAACAGGTACAGTACAACAGCCCAACCTCGGAGTACAGTCAGCATGCACTGATCTTGCAGCAGCAGCAAAGAGTAGTCAAGTCATTACAGTAGGTTCACTGGCAGATGCAGGATCCGTATTATTTTTCTGAGAGAAATGGGGAAACTGGAGTATAAAAGTAACTGAAAGATGGCAGTCTCTGTCAGTAGAAGAGTAGTTAGTAAAGCTCTTGAGGATTACCATCTTTAAAACTGAGATTAGTCAGTTTTGATAGTTTTCTCTGGCTCCCCAAGTATTAAAAGGCTGAGCAGTGCAAAGAAATTAATGAATAGGCTGAATATCACAGAAAGAAACTGAAGCTGAATGGAAATATGTTTCTTTATACCACTGGCACTTATTTTTTTTCATTCCCCTCCTTTCTTATGTCTTTGTTCGTTAGTAATAAAAATCAGACAGAATAGTAATCCTCTATAATTATTTTATTTAAGCTTTTTGAATATGGTAATGATTCCTGATGTTACTAATTTCCATATCCTTTGGTTTTTTTTTCATTTTGTATAGAAGTAGTATGCCTGAGCATACTTGGTAGGAGAGTGCTGAAAAGTTGTATTAGCACTTTGAAATGAATGGCTCCATCTACAAACTGCCTATTAAAATGTAAAAATTAAAATGTAAAAAAGTCATCCGTTTCCTGCTTCCCACAGATCTGTGATATATACTTGCTCTTCAACATCATCATACCCCTCTTAACATGAGCCACTAACAAATATATATCCTTTCTCTCACTTACTGTGAGCTCTACATTATGTTCTTGAGAGTCTTAGTATGCGTGATATTTCTTTCTTTTTCCTGTTGGACTGAGATAAGTATATCTTTATCCAGTACATTTCTAACATTAGTGCAATTTTAGGCCTTAGAAATCACCAGCATTTTTCATCAGCAGCAAACTGAAAGGTATTCCTGTTTTTTTGGTGGAGGGTAAGAAATCTTTGAAGAAACCATCAGTCAAGGTCTACAGCATATGAGAGACCTCCTCAAACTCCGTCCTAGTTCCCAGTGTGCAGATAGTTACAGTAATGTATCCGTACTTCTCCAGCAGGTTAGACAACTCTTCTTCATGCAGGGGCCGTAGTATGATAAATAATGTTTGTGCTGTGGTGAGTGGTACGTTTAGGTTACTGCAATTCTGCTGGGCACTCAGTGGGGTCCCACTCAACAGCTGACATCAGTGCAGTGTGTCTCACGGGCAGGAAAGCATACATGTTTTGGACAACTCTTCTGCCTTCCAGTTGAAGCCTTCACTGAAGGTAATATCTCCAGCCCTAGTCTTCAAAGTGTTCTATGAAGTAGGACTAGCCCACCTTACCATCTCATCCCCTCCAAGCTGACTTGGTGACCCTATCTGACTGGACCTGGAGCCTTGCACACCTACCTGTCCCCCATCCGTCACAGGACCTACCTCTCCTCTTGGGATTAAGGACCTGTTACAGAGAAAGGGAGAATTCAAGAGGATTCTGTTCTGATTGAAGGGACAGAACCCACATTTTCATCAGACATAAGGTTAACTTCAAAGAAAAGGAATATATTTTGTAAATATTCTTCAAGCCATAGACATTAACACATTAAATGGAGGCAAATTTTTTCTTGAGTTTTTAACCACCTAGTCGGTGTCCTGTATTTCATTACCAGGGTTGTCAGTGCCTTGTACTTAAAACATATGTGCACACACATCTACCTACACATTGTTACTGCACTGAACAGCTTACCCCTTCCTAGCCACAGGCAGACACCTACCCTCTAAATAGTTATGAATCAGGCTTTTGTTTTCTCTCTGAAAGAATCCTGCCTTAGTTTTCTGTTTTGTTTTCATGCAGCAGTTCTTCAAAATGAAAAAATCTAAAAGTCCTCCAGTAGGTATCCAAACAAAACAAGCTCGTGTAAACCCAGTGGTCTTAACACAGCTAACTTCTGGCTCTAGCCTTTCATGTCTTGCAGCTGACTCACAGCAAGTGGGAGATAAAGACATTCCGGTATTCACAGTTCACCTCTGGTGATGACTAGTATGTGGAAAAGGTACAAAGTTTAATTTAATCAATCTTTTTGTAACCCCTGTTCCTTAAAAAGTAATTGTTCTCTGTGCCTGTGGTAGAGAGGAAATGTATACATTAAAATATGAGATGTTCATCTCTTTTTTTTATCCTGTATTGGAAGAAGTATACTCAGAAAACAAAGAAACTTGAAATGCCTCTTGATGTTTTTTACCTTTTTCCAAAAGCAAATTCTTCAAATGGAAGAGCAAATACTCATATGGTCACATTAGGAATTACTTCTCCATGCAAGCTTCAGGGATATACAGATTTGTCAGTCATATTTGGCTGATGTCAACTCACAGCACTAGGGGTACTAGTATTAAGGAATAAATGAATTTTGGAAAAATCTAGGTGTGAGATTTACTAGAGCCTTCATAGGCCCTGTTGTAGGATAAACTGATGTACGTGGACACAACAATTTTCAAAGCAACATTTCAAGACTTGTTTTGTTTGGACTTTCTGTAGGAAATCTTACATCTTAGTGGTCTTGGAATTAATATACTGAGTGTAGCTGGGTGTGTAGTTTTTTAGCATCATGCTATTTAATATGAAAACCAGAGAGTTGTTAATCATTAACATGAGAATTTATTTGGTTTTGAGGCACTTAATGTTTAAAGTGTTAATCATGAGGGCATCCGAATAAAGGCATTCAAGTACAAGTAGTGTTCAAGCAAGTCTTGGCAGCAAATGGTCTGGGGTTTCTTAGAGGGGTGTGTTTTTTTTTTTTTTTTTTCTATAGTAAAACCTCCCAGAGGCTGCTATGCATTGCTGCTACCTGACTGAGACGCTTCTCTCAGACATGCAAGACCTTTTAATGCACATGTACTTGATTAATAGCAGCTATACCAGCTGTTTTTACTGAACCCAGGGAAAACCTTGTTGCTTTACCATTACTCATATGGGTTTAATTCAAAACAGTTTGCTGGTAAAATGTCTTAAAGTGCAAAAATTATATTTTATACATGTGCACTTCTCCACCAATTCTGGCAGAAGAGTCATTGTGCAGTTCCTGGTGCATTGATGAGTAGGTCCCACAGGCAAAATCTGGCCTTTTTTCCTGCATATTTTGTTCTTAATGTTGGCATCCCCTAAAATGACTTCAGTAAGAAAACTTGTTAGTCAGAGGCGGTGTGGATTCCTTTGCAGGCATTTGGTGGATTACACTGTCACTGGCTTGAGCCTCGTGTACATTCTTCAAAAACTGCATTACAGGGAACATCTGCTTTGTTGTTTGGAAAGTACTAAACATGATTACATTGGATGTACTGCAACAGAAGAAAATACAGGCTTGGAAAGTGCTGGCTGGTGTAAGGATGAGGCTTAGTCAGTCAAAATGACTACAGTTAAGTCCAAAGGGGAACAGTATCCGCCTTTTAAAAACAATTGGCCATTGGATTTGGCAGCATACATTTCAGAGTATTTTGAGACATACCAAGATCTGTTCTAGCAGACACTCAATACAGGTGGCCATGAAGGAACTGCTAAATAGAAAGAGGATAAAAGGGGCAAACTTGGTGCTCGTTTGTCTCCCACCAAAATCATGGCATGTTTAGATCTTGCCCTTTAAATTTGAAGCTGCTGCTGCTATTAGAGCTGTGTAACTGAAATTTTTTAACCCCGTGGTGGCAAGTTTCGAGGCCACTAGCTTCCTATGCTTACATGGCACTGACATGAATAATACCTCTGTTCAACAACAAAAGGAAGTATTTTCAATACCATCTTTTTTTTTTCCATAGTGAAATATTTGATAATCAGTAAATTTTAATAATGCCCTCCTCTGTGAAAAACTCTTAGATCAAAAGTGAGATATTCTCATCTAATCTCACTTCCTAGATCACTTCATAAAAATTCTAGATGATCAGAAGTAGAGGAAATCATTTCTTTATAGGAGATTATTTTGATTTCTGGATTCTGATTTCTTTATTACAGTTTGCACATTAGACTCCAAGAACAATTTAGGGGCAAAAAGAAAAGGATAGGGATAGCCTTTGTTCTGAATCTGAGTGTTTCAAGTAACTCTGAAAATTTCCCTATGGTGACATTATTAAATCCAGGATAAGCAAATAATAATCCTGTGCTTGTGCTATATCCACAGGATGAAGGAGTTCTTGGAAAACTGTTTCTCACAAATCAAACTTGCTATGTTTCATTTTGTCTCATTTGTCTTTGTCTTCTTTTTCTGAATAGGCATTCCACTACCCTTCCTCTTACCACCCATTCTTTGCACTCCTGCAATTGCAATGTCAATACCTCTAAAAGGGATTGAGTACTTTTGTTATATCCTGTCACTATTAGCATTATGTAGAGTGGGGAGCTCTGGGGCTACTGGAGATGTAGCATCAAAAACAAACTAGTAAGCATTTTTTTAAATCAAAGAGGAAAAGTTATTATTGATTTTCTCAGCTCCCCAGGAAAGGCCAAAGCTAGGTTTATGTGCAGGAGAGAAAATGAATACATGTAATTGACACTATCCTCCATGTAACTCTAAAATCAATCCTGGAAGATGCTCAAAGATAAATGTGGACAAAGAAAGAAGTGCAATATATCTGAGATCTAGAATGACACATGCCTTCGTTTGTGGACTGAGCCAAGTAAAGAATAAATCATGGAAATGTGCAGAATAGGTATGTATTGGCTTTTAGAATTCAATACTTCAAGTTGAATTGCAGTGGAAAGTTGGCATCCATAAATAAATGCTTGAATTAATTTTCCATAGTAGAAGTGAGAGTAAAGATAAATGGATAAAGACAGATTTAGGACCCAGCTAAATGTCTCAGATTATGGGTTTTGTATTGATCTAAAAAGAAAGAGGAGAGTTATGTAAAACAGATGAGAGGAAGGACACCCATGCTTTTCAAGATAGATTTGCTTCAGGTACTATGGCAAGGATGAGTGGGCCTTTTTCTAGCTTTATGAAAGGTAGGCCTTGCTGAGTCTTAGTATAATAAAACTCAACACACTGAGTTGTGGCAGGAATTAATTTGATTGTGTGCAGAACAGTAACTCTCCCCTACCGTCCTTACCTTAATCAGAGATTCCTTTTCAGAACTCAATGACCGATGGTTAGAAGAAGTGTACATATATGGCACCAGATTCAGTCATCCTCTTGCATTAGGATTTATGCCTGCTTAAAGTGAGATTCCTGCAATTCAGGAGGAAGAAAATTACAGCCTTAAAGGAGATAACTACTAATGCGAACCGCACAGCTGGCTGACCAGCATGGCGTGTGGAGCTCATCAGCCCGACATGCCTTTGGGTAGAAACAGATCATTTCATTCTAATATGTCTAGTCTTTGGGGACAAGCTCTCCATATTCAAAGTTGATGGTTGCTGCACTCAACACTATTTCAGGCTCTACGGTCCTGTGCCTTGCTGTCCCCACTGTTCTCCCCTAAGGAAATTTTTCATGCTCGGGTTGAGCTCAAACTGAGATCTGGATTGCTTCATAAAATTAAATATGATAACCAAATCCAAAAGGCATTTTTAAAAATAGAGACATATGTGAAATTTTCAAGTACTTTTATTTTTTTAGATCTAGAAGATCTTTTGTATCTCTAGAAGTTTAAGACATCTGCCATAGGGAGGGGAGAAAGCTTCTGAACTGCCTGTCTCGCCGCAAATTATTTCATGGAAGCATTCATCTCCTGAATACTTCAGTGTAAATGTGCCTGGCTGAATGCATGGGCTAATCAGTCCAGGCTGTCTGTGGTTGCTCAGGTTGTGTTTTCCTGCTGACAGGCAGTTGGAGCAATTGCCCTGCAGAGAAGGGCTGCTGCAAGGAGACCAGTTGACCCAAGCGCTTGCAGGTACATGGCTCAGGAGGAGGCACTCCTCTGCTCAAAACTCTAGCTCCCTTTAAGCCTTGGAACCCGTTAGCCCAGCAGGAAAAGATTACCTGCCTGCCAGACCACTAATTTATTAGGCTAGAGCACGTCATGGCTAAGGGCTCAAAGACACAACAAATGGGTGCCTCTTCCCGGCTGCCTCCAGTGCTCTCAGCCCCAGCCACTAGTCACCAGCAGCTTGCACGTTTTCTGGCTCCCAGTGCAGTCAGCTTAATGTGCAGAGCACGGCTGTCAGTCAGGTTCAGCTGCACCTTCTGGGGAAAAAAAATGAAAAAAGATGTGGATGTGATAAAAAAAATTTCTTTGCCACACTTTTTTTTTGTGATAGCCGGTTGTGATTTTACCAAATGGAAGCCCCATAGCAACCACTTTTCCTCACCAGTCAAAGCAAAATATTTTTTCTGTGCATTTATGGGCTTAGATTTGCTAAAAATCTAAAACACTTGCATTTTTCTTTATTGCTACCAGATCTAATTGTGAGAGACTAGCCTTATGTTCCCAATTGTGGAATCCATTGAAAGGAGATACTTGTCTTCCTCTGCTTCTAAAATTTGATTACACTTGAATATTTCTGCTTCAAGTTAAATTCTAAAACAGAAAGGGAATACAGTTTCTAGGCTGAGACAATGACAGTAGAAGAGATGAAGACATTTCAACAACTGAAACTTACTTTAAGGAAATATTTAATCTATACGCTGTAAGCATATGTATTCTCTTACAGACTTGCATATGACAGGTGAAGTGTATGTCATCAAATTACTCAGAGCAAGAAGAATCATTATATTTAAATGTATTACTATTTAGAGTAAGAAGCAGCCCAAAATTAGTCTCTCTGAAGTTAGTGACAGACTATCTTAAAGGTGGTGTTATTAACAAAGGTCACCTGAATGACTGAATAACAGATCTGGCTTTCTGTTGTATAACAAATAATTTTTGAAGAGTCAGTCGTTGCCACTCTAGTAGTTAAAAGCATGTTATAAGTGCTGGTGTTGCAGATACATGTAAGCATAGCCATGAAAATTTCTAGGCATCTCACTAAACAATTCTAATCTGTAATAACCTGTAATAGTCAACTAACAATTTATAAGACCATATACTAATATATAGTAAGTATATATGTATGTATACATTTGGCATCGATCTGACAAATAACAAAATCAATTAACCACCTGAAGTGTCTTAGTCTTCCTTAAAAGATCCTATTTTGTATGTCCTTCTTTCTGAATAAGGAGAAGTATGCCAGAACTTCTCTCTAACTATTTTGATCATTTCATCCTTTCACTCAGCACCCTTGAAGGGGAAATGTATGTAGCACTTCTCACTTCTTTTGATTTGAGAATTTAGTGCTTGAGCAGAGCAACATGAGCTTGGTCTGTTGAGTATGTATAACAAGCACATACAGATAACGGCAGAGTCCATATCCTTAGAGCCTGAAACCCTTTTTTTTTTTTTCTTAAAAAAAAAATCTTTTTTGATCTGAGTCTCTGTCTTTTTGTCTCCTTTTTGGTATCATTTGTAGAAATTTAGTTTATATAGTAAAAAAAAATCAAATTTATATCTTATCTTATAGGATTAAGGTCCCAAACAAGTTCAGGGAAGTTTTCTTTCCAAAAAATGGTGTATTTCCGGTGAAATAATATTACTAAGTTTTCCCCTACCAGTATAAATTATGGCAATTTGAAAACTTTTATTTTAAGTCATAGTAATTTTAGGTAAAAGTGTTTTTGTATACCTAAGGCCAAGTCATAAGCGAGTTTTGTATTTTCCTCCCCAAATGGCTTAAAAGAATGAAGCAAGATTAAAATAGAAATCTGACAGCATTTTAAAATGCCAAAACATGGCACATAAACACATTTAAATACAGGATGCTGTGGGAAATGTCAGAGTAATTCCAGTCAAAATAAGTAGTAACTGGTGTTTCTATGTATGTGAATGCAAGCCCAATGAATATAGAATTTCAAATGTAATTGCATGGTATTTTATAATACTATACAATTTGGTGGCCATAATGGCAAAAAGAAGTACTACTGTGTTGACTGAGTGACAGATTGTTTAAAAAGTAATACACCATTTATCAGCAAAACACTGTGTGACAGTTTGACTGAAATAACCTATGTAATGACATACATGCAAAAACTCACATGCAAAAACTAGATAATAACTAGTTAGATAATATCAATCTATTTTTCAGGAAACGCTGTGTGTTTGTGAAATTTATTGTATTTAAACAACTGATTTAACAGAGATATGAAACAGACCAATTCTGCTGGCATACTTCTATCTACAAAACAGCACCAGAAGAAAAGCCCAACCAATTATCCGTGAAAATGCAGCCTATTTTAAATGTATTTTCAGTAAATATTGCCAAGACTAATAAATAAGAGTAATATTACAGACATTCGTATCCAATAGAAGAAATTTACGCAAAGGAAAGAGAGAAAATAAGTATTAGCTGAATCCTACAAGGATACCAAAGATCTGCGTCCTACTGAAGTGCACTGTGAATATGTAGGCTCAACCATTGCTCAGGCCCCTGGCCACTGACCAAATCTTTTGACAAGAAAATGGCCTTTTATCTTATGCATCTTATGTGAATATTTTCAGCAGAACCTGACGCATAATGTTGCCACAAAAATCGTTTTGCCAATGTTTACACACTGAATTTGATAACCTTTTGAGAAAAAAGCTTTCTTTTACAGAATTTTTGTTACAGAATCAAGTGGGTGTAAAATATTTTTTGAAGATAGATCAGAGTATTTCTGTATTTCTACACTACCTGCTTACAATTTTATGGAAGTGTTCTATGTCCACTGGATTTTCTACTGTACCAATCATGTATTTATGAAAAAACAACTACGGAATTTCCACACATAAAGAACAAATTAAAATGGTGATATTTCTCATTCTGTAGTAGTTCTCTTTCTGCCTTTCTGTGAGAGAGAGGGAGATCTAAAAGGATATACACGCACACACATATATATATCTTCATATACGTACATATATCTTTTAAAGCTGAGCTGTCCCATTTTTATTAGAGGCAGCAGTCTCTATTAGAGTGCACCTCCCATCAATAGCTTTGGGGTAGCAGGCAACACGCTGTGAGTACTGAACAAAAATGAAAGTTCTCTTGTGTCTTTCCAAAATCTCATTAATAAATTCCAGTTTTAGGCAGTAAAATCTCCAGGCAGTCCTCCTTTCCCTTCCCCCGCCCCATCAGCATCACATTGCAGCCTTTAAACTGGGCCTCCTGTGCTAGAAATTGCTGTAATCCAGACCTGAGCTCCAACCTCTTCACCCGAGACCTAAATAATTAAATTATGGTAATATTGCTAGCACGATGAAATCATCAGACATCCCTAGTCTCTCAATTTTGCCAAACTCAATCCGGTCAAGTGTTTGAACAGTGTGATAGCTTGATCATTTCAGGTTTGAGATGAAAGTATCAGATATATTTGATTTCCTCATGAGGATTCACATCTATTGAGTTGCTCTTACTGTCTCAGACACTTAATGCTTTTGTTTTCTTAAATCCCTTTTCAGTACTTCCATCCAAAAAACAAAAAGAAATGTTACAGAACTTGCCCAACTTAAAGTTGTTGGTATTTACATTGTCATTTTAAAGCAAAGGATGTACTATATTCTGTGCATTTTCCTGGAGCCACATTCTTTCCATTCAACACTATTAACAATTTTATTTACAGGGAATCCTCTTTGCATTCTTTTTCACAATACGATGAATGACAACATGGAAAGGATCTTCTCCATCAAAACAAAGTGGAACATGTGTTTGAAATATGTGATGGAAAACGATCATGATTAATATTTTGTAAAGGTGGAGATGGATAGAGTGGTTAATTAGAGTATCATCAAAGCCTGCACACTTGAAGGCTTAGCTCCGCTAATAAAGTAGCACTTACTTACACAAATACCTTGATTTCTTTTAGGTTATTTGATCATTCCATGGAAGGATTTAAAAACTGGGAATTTATGACTACTCACTGCTGGAGCGAAAAAGCAGCAGGTGACTGGATCTTGGAAATCTGTGACACTCCTTCTCAGCTGAGAAATTTCAAGACTCCAGGTATGACTCTGGCTTGTGTTTCAAAAGGATGCTTGAGGCTGTTAACATTCAACTGTCTTCCTCATTTTATTTACACCTCTGACATCCCACTAGTTCAATGTGAATACAGAAAAAGAGCTATGCATTACTCTTAATTATAGTTCTCAGTGGAGTCCTCATTTTTACGTTGCTGTTATTTGTCATTTAAAAGTCTTAGTTTGTCTTTGTCCTGATCTGAGTTCTGGTTTTCATGGAGAGGTCACCTCCTCAGGGGGAACACTCAGAGGGCCCTTTCTTGCCTTCAGAGTTGCCTCAGCATGTAAGAAGTGATTTTGGCCACGTGGAGCTGGATCATACCGTACTCATGAATTCTTCAGACAGAGATAGAATTTACAATAAAGAGATTGAATCCTTTTGTTTGTTAAAGAGCTAAATACTACTAATGTATTAGAAATTACTTGTCACTAATACTAAATTGTTAATGTTAATACGTTTGATTGGACAATATGTCAGCAAGCTCTCCTTTTGCATTAGAAGTGGTATATCTAGTTAATTACTACACCTAAAATGTGTTATAAGAGTTCTACTATAAAATATGGTTAGGATTGTCTTAACGATATTAGTAGAATGTTAGATGGTAATTCAATAAACTACAAGATACTTTACGTCTCAGATAAGTAAACTCATGGAATAGTCAGGATTTTCTAATTGATATGCTAAAAAGGAGTTCTGCGCTTCAAGATACAGATTTTAACACAAAATAAAAAGAAAAATGGAACCATAAAAACATATTTTTGTGACTGTAAAAATAGCAGATTTTTAAGCAAGTTTATTCCTGAATGAATAGGTTATTGCGTGTCACTGTTTAAATGACCCTTGCTGAAAATAATAAGAACTTTTATTGCCTTTAGTACTTAAAAAGGCACAAATAAAGAATTTTTGACCAGGATGCTAAATAATGTGCTTAAAAACTATATGATTAAAATAAGAGAAGTTAGCACAATAGAATAAGTGTATGTAGTTGTTTATTCCAGAAGGAGATAAATTATTTCAATTCAACTTTGTCAAAGAAGAACTCAAAAATATTGCTGCCAGAAGCTGTGGCAATATTCTTCATATAGGGGAGAATTCTCTTCTTTTTCTTTTCTTTTTCTTCCTCTTGATTGAAATTCAATTTGTTAAATTAGTTAGATTGAAATGAAAGCTACGTGACATTTAGCTGTTCAAGGTAAACCTGTCTGTCTCAAAGGAGTTAACATCTCTGGGAGGCTTGTCACATTCCCTCTTAAAGCTTGCAAACTCAGCAGGACTATTTTCATGTTGATTTAGAGAAAGCCAAGGCACACTAGGAACTCTAATGTACGAACACGGGGTTGTCTGATGATTCTGTTTCCTCCCTATTCCCAACAGCATATAGGCCAAACTGAAATGATTTTATACAGTTTGTTTTGGACAAAAATATGCTCACTCATTTCAATATTATGACAAAATGGAAATATTGATTTTATGCTTCTTAGATGATTTTCTGTTCTGAAAATTCAAATCATAGGTCAGCCTCATCCAACTGCTGTTGAAATCAATAGCATTAACCTGAATGAGAATTTTAGTCCTTTATTTCTGCTGTTCATTAGCTAGCTGAATTACATTCTGTTTAGTGGAATAGGTGACCAAGTAGACAGTGTTCTGCTATTAATGTGTACATATATTTATATGTATACGTGTATATACATTTACGTGTATACATCTGTATACAAATATGCATATCTATACTTTTTTTCTTCCACAGTAAAATGAATATATGCAATCAAATTCACTTATTACTTGTCTTGGTTGACCGCATCTGCATTACCTGAATCTTCCCTTTTAAGAGACTAAACCTGCAGTCATAAGACAAAGTTTGTTAAAGCCTGGCATGTAAAAAGAGACCCATAAGTCCCAACTGAACACCTACAAAAGCAGGATGACTTTCAAAACTGCTGAGCAGCAAACAACTTCTTATGATGTTTATATATGTCTGTGGTAACTCTAGGGCAGTCGATACAATTTAAATGTTAGCTTTGTACTCAGAAGTCTAACATTAAGCACAGCGTTTTGAAAATCTTGATTATCATCCTCTGGAGGCCTGCAGTAAAATAGGAGTACTGCCAGTGTTTCCATTTTAACTTCATTTTATCCACACTGATCATTTCTTGCCATGGTTTTACGCTGGTGATAGGTAATGATGTTACAAGGAAATGCTGAGCAGAGCAGAGTTTCCAGTACACTAAAAGGGGTATTCATTAAATGTTTTGGGAAGAGCAACCATTAAACTATGGGCAAAACTATATAGTTCTTTTTTTGTGTGT
>WBNA01000679.1:70610-97469 GCA_013398345.1 Nothocercus nigrocapillus | reverse complement strand
AGGGACTATACCTCACCTGTGTCTGCTCTTAAGACGGCTATGGAGGAGGAGCCCAAAACCAGGCTTCTATCTCAGCACATGGATAAAAGCCGGTGGAGAACGCATTTTATAACGTAGGTCTTAGGTATGTTATAATAGATTGGTCTTTTGCTCCCAGTGTTAAAAATCCAGGAAAAAGGCAGGTAAAGTTTCTTGCTTTGGATGTGCCCGTCTCTGAAAAATTCAGAGAGGAGAGAAAACTTCCTTCTCCATATGCCAAGGGCTATATGATTTGCCTGCATGCTTCAAACGATGCTCCTGAGAAAGCATTTTGGTACAAAACTGTGTAGCTGCGGGATCAGCTAGGTTTTATGGGTTGGCTTGAAGGCATATTAACTTGAGCAAATGTTTTATGTTGCTGCCTTTTCTTGAGGAGCACAGACTGCTTCCCCATCACCTTCCTCCATCAAACCTGGAGCTAAGACAGGTGAAGAAGGAGAGCTAGAGCCCATGCTCGTCACTTTTCCAGAGATGAAGATGGTCAGTGCCCAGCCTAGGAGCTTCGCTTCCAGGTCTTGTCTTCTTCATAAGATACAAAACTGTGGGGAAATGGCTGCACAAAATTCTTCTGGCAGCACTTTTTTGCTTGCTGTCCCTCTTGCCTAACAAATGTGGCTCAACAGCATGAGTAATTTAATGTGGTTAAAACTAGCTCCCAGGGAAAGGAGTGATGAGGGAGATTCTTTGCTTGTCTCTGCATTAGTCCTGAGCAGCCTTGCTCATGAATCTTGTAGCTTTGGCAGCAAGAGACCCTCCTTTTGCTTTTTTATCTGCAAGAAAACGAATTACACAAGCGTAGAAATTTGTGAACGATGAATATTGCACTTAATTTTGTTAAAGTCTCTCAATATGTTCAGTTTGGGAAGAGGAAGGAAGGAGAAGCTTATTGCTATTTTTGAGTCTGAGGCCACAAATCTTGCTGAGCTTTCACTTTAAGATAAAAATGAATTTATAAGGAATCCAAAAACCCCTTTGTTTATTTTATATATTGTAAGAATGAGAAATGATGAAAGTGGTAATGTAAAGTAGTGCTAACACCACAGTCCCCATGTTAAGTTAATTAACATGGGGAAAACACGTTAATAGCTTTTTTATTGCTAGGCTGAAAACTTTATAATGGCATTTATTGGACTGTGGCTGAAAATGTGAATGGCAGATCTTTATAAATCTCAGCTGCTCTGTGCTGGTGTAAACACTCTCAGAAAATGTTTTTAAAATCAGCATCCAGACTGAACTTTCTCAGTTTTTTCCCAGTTAGCCTTTCATTTGTACCTATTAAGTAGCCAGTCACATTGCAGATGCGAAGTTGGGTGTAAAGCTGGAGGTACTGGATATGCAATTTCTTCATCTTGATGGCCAAAACAGGCGTATGTAAATGTTGCATCACCATAGTCATGAAGTTCCCCATGGTAAATTTAGCCATGAACTTTCTAGAGAGGCTTGCTTTATATTTAATTTAGATCTAAAAAAGGAAGTAGCAGGCTGATTTAAAATGCATTGCATTCAGTTTATTTAATATTCTCATATATTCTTATTCATTGTACCTATGTAAAAAATGAATGAGCAAGTCACAGAAATAGGCACCCAGCTCACAGTCATCAGGGTGGTGACTCTATCACAGGCGCAACCTGCCTTGGAAAAGGGACAGTCATATCATAAGCTCTGCTGGAGTGACCCCCAAAACACCCCAGCTGCATCAGTGACGCTGTGCAGAGTGGCTCCTCTCGTCTCTGATCTCCCAGATCTGGATAGCTTCCACTGTGCTGCATCAAATGAACATATTTTTTAATCACGTCTGTTCAAAACAGGTGGCCAGAAACTATAACTGTTGGATTGAGGGAAAGTTGGTATGATAAAGAATGTGCAATAAATAAAGTGTGGTAAATAAGGGGCCGCCTGGGATTGAAAAGAATGTCGAGCAGGTTGTGCTGAAGGGAACAGCAATGCACAGAGGAGGTTTTGCTTCCTAGTGTCAGGTCCATATAGGTCGGTGAGTGGTCCTGAGAGAGGTGCATTTGATGTTACTTGTTTGGAAACTATCTGCTGGGTAAAGTTTTAAATCCTTTAAAAATCTGTTAAACCAAGATCTTCATCTTTTTCTGTCTCTAACATGTTCTCAAGCAGAATCACAGCACTGAGCGTGGTGAGGTGGTAAATTGATATGAATATCTGGACCCCTTTGCGGTGTTTTGCTTGCTCTGGTGCTCAGCATTACTTGCTGTCTATTCCTCAGTCTTTTGGAGGCTGGACTTTTACTGTGCTCCATCCCTGCAATAGCTCCCTTATGACTATAATAGTTCTTATGACTATAAGGACGCTTATTACATAAGCGTTTTCTCAAATTTAGCTTCTGTCACAACTCCTAAGTTTTAGAAAATAATTTTAACAACTTTGGAAGCTCTCTTAATTTGCCTATGGAAATAAAGGTATTTTTTTGCCTAATTGTTTATTTTCTGCCAATAAGGGTCCTTTGTAGTAAAAGAAATCACATTTTCCATCCTCATCGTTTCCTATCTTTTTTCATCACGAATCATGCTCCATTAGAGTCCTAATGTTTCTATCAATAAATAATGGATTTGCCAATGGTGATTTAAGTTTAAAATTACTTGTGAAAACTTAATGAAGCCCACAAATCATGAATTAGACTTCAAAGAAATTGTCTCTGACAGTTGAAAACTATAAGGCCAAAGTAATTTTAAGGGTGGTATTACTTCGCAACATAATTTATGTATCAGGTCAAAACAGAGGTAGCTCTGTGGGAATTGCTGTTATTTTTTGAAGCAAATCACAGTTTGCCTTTTTGCTGCAATAACTTTTTTTCTTTTGGTGTGTTGTGCATAGGTGACACACTCTTACAGGGAAAAACTTGGCTTACCTACAGCTACCTGTTGTGAGTGATGGCCCACTTTTAATCCAGGGTTCCTAGTCTGCAGGAAGCTCCTGGTTCACTGCTGCGATGACATGGGATACTTCTGGTTCCTGGACTTGAAGGCTCCTTACCAGTCTCCTCCATGGAGGCTCCCTGCCATTACATTTGTAAAGGACAGCCCCAAGTGCTCAGGGTGGCTGAGAGCTGTCCTCTCTGAAGGCCATGGCACGGCACGGTGCAGGATGGGTCGCCTGTCCTATAGAGCTTTGCCAATGCCTTGAGGAAGAGGTTCCTTAGAAGGACGTGTGAGCAATTTGCGGGCACTTAGGGCACATTAATTTACTTAATTAGATGTGTGAGACAAAAACAGAGTTCCCTGTCCTAAATTCAGAATTTCTAATGCAATGAGCAGGGTGAATACCTGGCATGAACAAAACAACTGGTTGAGCCATGTTACCCCACTGGTTCTCCTACTTCTTTCTTCCTATCCTCCAAGTGCAAGGAGATAGGAGGAGACAGAGGTCAGAGATTTTAACTGTTTCATACCAGAAAACTGGTAAAAACTTGTAATGATTTAATACTGCTGCCTGTAGACTTTATTTAGATTTGGTAAAATTCTCTTTGCTGTGTGGCAACAGAGTGGAAGTGACGGTATTTCTGAATGCTGTTAGTCTCCCAGCTGGTGTTGGGAGCCTCTGCTTCCCAGATTTGCACTAAAAAGGTTTCTAATAGAGCTCAAAGCAAGCAGGAGTATGATATGCATTGCTTAGATGTGCCATAAACAGAGAGTCCAAATGCTTTCCCTCTCTCTAGTAATTTTTGCTGAAAAAAACCCTGAATACGTTCTTCTGGAAGGATTAAGAGATTGCTTCACTAGGTGAAATACTAAGGTCGTCTCTGACTGCAGAACGTCAGTCAGTGTTTCCTTCATTAAACTAATCACAGGTGAGTTGTAATCTTTGCCAAACTCTTGAGCCTTGATTCAAAGACATTATTGATTGCACCTCATTCCTCCGTAAATTCTTTCAAAGATTATTTGCTTCACAGTTACACTTGTGCCTTGTTTCTGTCTTTTATTTGTCTAGCTTAAATTTCTAACCATTAGCTCTCATTATGTCTTTTTCTGGTAGATTAAAGTGCTGCAGAGATCTGCTTCTCCATGTAGGTGCCAGAAGACAGTAATCAGGCTGTGCTTTAACCCTGCCATTCCTTTCCATTTATACAAGAGTGGTGTTTGCCAGGGGAAGCGGTCAGCAGCAAGTCAGCGATTTTTGTAGGGCTTCTCAAAACTCTTTGTAAATTTCCAAATATTCCTGAAATGTATGTGCCAGCTCTGGTGTGCAGCCATAACACAGCTTATGTTGAACCCACCCTTGACCCTTTAGTACAGTAATGCTACACTCAGAGCACGGTCCTCTCCATTTACTTAATCCTTCACAGTGATTTTCTCCTTTTCAGAATATGGTTTCCAGTCTCACAGAGCGACCTCTCTTCTTGGGTCCTGACTGTCTGTGGTGTATTGGTCTGGGTAAGACACCAGGAAGCCAAGCAGGCTGGGTGATCTCCATAGATTATTTAATGCTCAGCAAGTTTGCATTTGCTACAAAATTTAATTAGCAGTGATTTTTTTTTTTTTTTATACTTCCTTCTCTGGCAATCAGCGAAGTATTGAATAACATTGGGTGAGGAAGCCACTAAAACCTCCAGTGTATAGATCCCTTAGTTTTAATGATGTTCTTTATCTGTAAATTTACTTTTCAAAATTGATTCAATGTGGCTGCAGTGATTTTCCTTTTTTCTTCTACCTCCGTAAACCTTAAACCTGACAGTAAATTTCAGTGAG
The DNA here is from genome assembly GCA_013398345.1 of Nothocercus nigrocapillus. NCBI lineage: Eukaryota > Metazoa > Chordata > Aves > Tinamiformes > Tinamidae > Nothocercus > Nothocercus nigrocapillus. The sequence goes on along the minus strand of WBNA01000679.1, from coordinate 92,718 downwards.
ATTTGAGCTACTTAGAGGTGCCAAGAGTAGTAAGTTCAGACAAGTTTTGTGAAAACGCTCAAAGGTAAGAGACCCAAATGACTGGCAAATTGCCCCATGGCAAAAAGGCCTCAGTGTGAACTCAAACATTAGACACTAGAAAATCCAAGGGGTAAGAGAGGCAGAAGACACTTCATAGCTCTTAGCGCTTGTGGAGGTTTTAGAAGAGAAGGAACAGAGAGGTGTCAGCAGCCCAAGTTACAAGAGTACTCAGCCCATACCGTAGACTTGCATTCACACAGGCGTTTGTGCTGCCATTGAGTGACCGGTGGCTTCAGCCAGTTTGCACATGTCTATAGGCAACTCCAGACACTACATACATGTTCCCACCAAGCTGAGATTATTTTAGTCTGGTGTCAGAGATAAATCAGAGATGCTTGAGGTGTGTTCAGAGTAACTTTTATAAATGTGGCAAGCACCTATAAGTGACTGGCTGTCAGTTAAGGTGAAGTGGTCCAGTAGAGATGTACTCTTTCAGGAGTCTGATTAAGATGCAGCTTGTGCTTCAGCCTGATTTAAAGTGATTGCCATCCGACAGAGATGGTGGAGTGGCTGGCAGTGGTTTGATTGAGGCTGGATCATTGTGGACAGCTTGCTCTATGCTTTCCGGTGTGACCTTGTTTTCTTGTTGCGAGGGAGGCAGGCGGAGAGGGACCAGCTCTGCAAATGTCCTTGCTCCTTCTTAGATGGTGGCTCCTCTGCCTTTGCAATGGGCTTATTTAATAGGGCTGGGGGAACTGTTGATGGGGACCGTATTTTATTATACTATGCTGATTTCAGGCTCTAAAGTCAAGTTGGCAATGTTGTTCTGAGCATTAAAATTCAGTAACAAAAGAAGTATTTTTTAAACATGCCACTGTACAGCATCATTTTAGCCATCCTGTTTCCTCTTTCTGTGTAGCAGGTGTAGGTGTAGGATGGTCATGGTACCACATCACAACTCTCCCCTTAGCCCTGTCTGAATGTGACGCAGAAACTCCATAATATCTTTGAGCATTGTGAAAGCAAACTGCAGTTGCCACACTGCAAAGAGCCGGCCAAACCCTGTGGCCAGGCCAGTTGCTGACTTTGGTAGTGAAACACTCCAGCTGCATGTCGCCTCTGATGAGGTGATGCAGTCAGTAATAGAACTACCTCATCCGCCGGCCCATCCACATGGCAGCATTTACCACAGCCAGGCTGCTGCAGCTGCCTTCGGCCTCCAGGGTCCATGAGGACAGCCAAACCAGTGGGCAGATCACAGCCAGCACTGGCAGCTGGTATGTGCCTGTACGCAGCACAAGCAGGGGTCCTGATGTGCTCACCTCCTTCCTCCTGAGCAGCAGCACTCATTTTTCTGTGTTTAATGTATGAGGGTCCCCTTCTCTGCTCAGTCTGTGTGACTGCCCATGAGACAAGCATCTTCTGCTGCTGTTTTTAGAGGGCAGTTTGTGTCATGCAAGTGCAACCACAGTTGTTTTCTATAATTATGGAAAGCAATCTCCTTATTCTTTTGCAGTCACTGAGTCCCAAATCAGTCTCTTCAACATAAATCTGCTTTCAGGGAAGCATAGTGAAGAGCTGTGGTTATTCCCTTTATTAAAACAAGGAAGGCATTTAATAAGTTACTCACTTTGGTTGCTTCTGTCTCCTACTAGCATCTGAAGACATTCTACAGATCAGTTTGAAATCTCTCCACTGATGATGATTAAAAAGAAAATAAAAGTAATTCCAGCTGTTGGAGGAGGTCAGACTTCCGTGACACCCGAGCTGGTGTCTTGCAGTGGGAACAGCTCCCAGGCTCACATTACACTCTAGCAGAAATGTTCTTAAGACGTCGATGTACTGCATAACTCACCCCAAGATGCTAGAAACGTGAGCAGTGTCTCTGGTATCAGTGGAGCCAGGCAGGTTTGCACCAGCACAAGGGAATAGGCCCTGAGCTGGCCTGACCTCATGATTTCGGGAAACATGCACCTAGACTTGACTGGATGAACACATCTTTCAGGAGGAAAACATTGGCATGGAGACAATAATTGCCTGCTTGGGTGTTCCGCTAAGGTATTGAGAGCCTCTCCCAGGCAGCTGTTGAGATTGGTCTTGCTCAGTGTGTGCAGAGTAGCCCTGCGTGCCTCCATGGCCCTCTGGCTCTCCAGGGGTGCCCTTACCACATCCTGCCATTCTCGTTGCCTCTCACTCTTGCCCTGGAATGTGCAAATCGCCCCTTTGACTGCCTCCACAGGCAGGCTGCAGCTTGTTATAGGAAGCATGACTGTGGCACTAGGCCTGTAATTCCATCCCCTTCAAGGACAATGCTAATGCTCCTTTCAGCATTATTTATTTAAAATGAGTTGATTTTAGAAAAAAAATAATAAGGCAGGCTGTGGGCATATCTATCTCGCTTTCCTCCAAGGATTAACATTTCCAGGATGTTCATCCTAACCTGTTTTCCAGGATTTCTCTGCATTCCTGGCTCTCAAGACAGGTTTCTCCAGAAAGAGCAGCACATCTGAACCCTTCAGTGGGCTCTTCCCCATTTTTTTTTTTTTTTACTGTTTTTTAATTCCAGTACAGAGGAAGGTGACTCATTAGCAGACATTATTTTCCCTTGCTTTAAGGAATCAGGACAATTCTTCCATCCAGTACATGATTTAACTGGCACTTTCTCCCACATGCTGTATTTTTTGCTGTGGTTGTTCCTAGCTGAGAGTGGAGCTGACAGTATTATGCAACCAAGAGCTAGCAATTCAGGTGCCTGTGATGATTAGCTGCGGGGAGCTTTCGTGGACAAATACTGTATTTTAGCTTACATTTTCCTACCAAAGGCATAAATTTAATAGAAAAATAAGTTACTTGGTTTTGAAGTTAGTCCACATTTACATGGATTGTGGGACTGACTCATTCGTTAGGAGTGGAAGAGTGAAGGGTTTGCCTTTCCCACCACTCCTCGCCTGGTATAACAGTAGGTTTGCTTGGAAAGATCTTTCATTCACCTTTAAATGAAGCAAACAAGTACCACAAATAATTAAAATGAAGGCTAATCCCATGGGATGGCTTAATGGGCAAGTGGCCAAGTCCTTCCTCTCTGCAAGTGAACTGCCGGTCTGCCCTTTTCTAGCTCACAGCACCTGCAAAGGGAATCTGTGGCCAGTGTCGCCACTCTGCCTAAAGCCTCATCAGTCTCTACAAGGGAAGGAGCTCATCTCCCTGCTTTGCTTTGCCTCTGCACATCCTGAAGCCTTTGTGGCACCTAATTGGATCTAAAGCACTATTGACATGTGCATCCCTTGCTGTCGTTTCTTTTTTTTTTCTTTTTTTTCCCCAAATTTTTTATTTGGACTGCCTTTATAGAGATAACAGGTTGTTAGCACTTGAAACAGCCGGAAGCCACCTTTCATGTCTCCTGGCAAACAAAGCCTCAACAGCATGTATCATGTTAATTAGCATCCATCCCAGTTTGCTTATCTGAGGTTATACTGGTGGCTGTTGAGGACAAATGAAAGTGATTGTCTCTCACAAATGCTGAATACAGATAGCCTGGAATTAGTCTCGACATAAGTGCGGGTTTTGAGAGAACGAGCATTTCTGCTCTCTTGTGGGATTCCCATGGTGACCGCAGTGCAGTAATAGCAAAGAGAGAGAACTGAAATGAAGATTTGGGTAGGCCCAGAAGCAGAGCTCACAGCAGCCTTGACATCCTGGCACAGGTGAGGTCCTGTAGACACTAGCGATCAAGAAAAAAAAAATCATTTACTTGGAGGGATTTCAGGTCAAACTATGGCAGCAGAGGGCGGGAGCTGGAACAACATCTGGGAAAGTCAACTGGAGTGAGGAGGTAACGGCACAGGCAGGAAACAGGGCCTCAAGGATGGGTCAGAAGATCTGTGGGACACCAGGGTGATGCAGCAAGACTTCAGAGCACTACTGAGGAAAGCAGCTTGTGGAATATATAATCTGGGAAAGGGGTATACAAGTTTGCTTATACCAAAAGGTCCCTTAGGAGGAATCACCACAAGCTGGATCTTTATTGCTGTGCCAATAAACCCATGCATTTCTCAAGGAAGCAGGCACATTTCTGTGTTCACACACTCAGAATGCCTCCCACATGCTGACAGATTTTTGTCAGTCAAAATGGAAACACCCAGGAATGGATTTAATGTCCTAGTAATTGATTTTCTGTGTCAGCCTTTTGTGTATGGATTTGATTGCCCTGCCTACTTTTATCCAGCCCCATGTTTGCTGAAGCTTTAGAGCTGCTTAGAAACCAGAAGCTACAAGCCAAGATTTAGTGTTCAGAATTTATATTCTAGGTTCAGTAAAAAGAAACAAGCTGTCTTTTTTGTTGTTGTTGTTTGGGGTTTTGGGGTCTAGGACTGGATCTAGGATGTTCACATCCTCTTAAATAAGCAGTCAGCTGTGCTGCTGGATTAATTATGTATGCATGCCAAGAATGTGCAGAGCAGCATCTTAACATTTTGAGGCCTTATCTCTGAACTAGTTATGAGGCACTTTATTTAAACAAGCTTGGGGACCTACACAAGTTAGTCAGCTGTTGCTGTGCAGAACATCTCAGATTGCAGGAGTCCCTCGGCAGTGTCCCTCCTGCCACCAACAATGACATAAACATTGACTTTATATGGAGCAATGCGAAAATGCCATTCACTTGGACTTTCAGGGACTCACTTGGAACAAAATAGGGTGAAATTTACTAAAAATAATTGCATTTACTCTTAAATGAAAATATTTGACTTGTATGTAACTCAGTGACCTGTCATGCTTGCAGTACCTCCACCTCCCAGGTCTGTAGAGAGGGCTCAGTGGCAGTGGTACTACAGGATTTGGTGCAGTTCTGACCACTCCCACCTCCCCAAGTGAGAATTGGGATGAATTTCTATTTGATTGAAAATTTGGCTCCTCAATAGTGCATTAGAGCACTATTTAAAAACAAAATGCCAATGGTGCTGGTATTCCCTGGTATTTTTAGCAGAAAGAAGATGTTCCCTTTGGGAGCATCTGAGTGGCTGACTGGCTTTGCTGCAGCCTCGCTGCCTGCCAAATCACTGCCTTGGTCCCTGGCTTTGAGCAGAGACAGGTGCTTGCAAGCAGGAGACAGTGACTGAACCAGCAATTAAGTAAGCACAAGTCACAGCCCCGAAGAAATCTGACCTGAAAACGCAGGCCTTTGACTTGCTTGTTACACTTTTGTTGTAAAACCCATTACAGCTATTAGGTTCTTGTCAGAAAGGGTGGTGGGAGAATCTCTCTTGCAGTTTCCCCAGCTCCCTCTTCTCACCATAGTACTTTTTGCCTGCTCAGCAGCCTCCCGTTAACTCCCTGCGGCCAGATGGGAGGGTCCCTAATGCCAGTGCTGGTCCCAAATGCTATACTGGCTATTACAGGATTCAAGTTTCTGCCACAGTGTTCTGTTGGTAGGAATTTTAGGACAAGCCTTTGCATGAGCAAAGTAAGGTTATTCCAGTTTTACAAACAGGGAACTGAAGCAGGGAGAGAGAGAGAAGGTGTCTTTTCAGGACCTGGGAAGCCTGTGGCCTCAGTGGGTGGTGTGCTGCAGACCCGGTCACTCTCCTTCCCGCTCCCCCAGTCATTTCTTGTGGAGCTCTGTTCCTTCCTTGTCCCCTCTTTTCCTTCAAAAGAGAGGAAGTGGCAAATCTTACAAAGCAGAGCAAGGTGTCCTGGAAGTGCTGTGTAACCCTGCTGACGCTGCTAAGAGCTGAACACCTCTTCCTTCCTGGCTGGTGTCTTCCTGAAGGGTCACTCCTTACCTGTCCTCCAGTTATCCCTTAATAGACCAACAATAGCAAAACTAATGCAATGTCTCTGTACTCTTTATACCAGAACTTCATATTTGTTGAGAAGTGGTCTAGGGAAGATGTCAGTTATGAAGAGAGAGCGTACTGGTCTCAGCATCATGCTCCTAGGGAGCCTTGGGGACCGTGCATAGAAAGCAAGCCGTGCCTTTGGTACAATCAATCTCATCTCTCCTAGCAGGCAAGAGGGCTCCCACAAATGACCTTATAGATTAGGCATTTTCTGTTTACCTTCGATTTCCCACCGTCTGCTATTTGTAGGGAATGATTAGCCAGACATTCAATTAAAAGTTTTGCCCAGTGGGGAACTACTGGATAGTCTGTCATTTCTACAGCTTCTCCTCCCTAGTGAAGAGACAGACAGATAGGCAAAGCAGTCAACAGAAAGGTCAGGAATATTTACCCAGCTCTACTGAAGTGCTGCCGAGTGGTTTTGTCCAGTATAGCATGGTGGTGACTGTCAGCTCTTGGCCCTTTGAAGGCTTCTAGTGCCCACAGCTGGGCTTGTCAGCCAGCCGTGATTCTCCGTGGCGGCTCCTGCCCTGAAAAGAGAGGAGGGGATGAAGTCAGCAGTCAAACTGCCCTACATGGATATTGCTGCAGCTGAAGTGGCTGCCACAAGGGAATACAGATAAGAAGGAGTCACATCCTAATCTGGCCTGATTTTACACACATGCAGACTTTTCAGGAGTATTGTGTCACTGTGGATCCAGATGAGCACAGGATGGATGGATACCTGTCCCTTCTGAAGCTCTGATGAGTTGCTTCTGGCCACTTTCCCTGAGTGTTGCTGCAGGTGCTCACGAACCCTGTGGCCTCTCCTGCAGCATCTTTCTCTAGGTCAGACACAGAGTTCTTGCATTACCTAACAAGTGCTGTGCGCAGCTTGCCTACCATGGAGCTGATGATGGCTTTTAAAAAGCAACAGGACAATATTTAAGAGGTAAATGAGGACCAGATGGAAGGCATTGAGAAAATATTTGTAGTGATTTCAGCAGGAACAGGACCTGGCCTTAGACAAAGTGGTAGTAATGTTCTCTTGGCAATGACTTCCCACACTAAGCAACAGGACATCTTCACCTTATATGCTAGCAGAAGCAGCACTGAAATCTGATTATGTCTATAAACATTAATATGGCTCCTATCTAGCTGAAGCCATAAGCACAGAATTCACACAGAGCCAGCGATAAATTTATTTCTCTGATCTGTTATCTGATGTAAACTAAGGAGAAAGGCATTTTTTTTTTTCCTCTTTTTGGGGTCCAGACTGATAGAAAATTTTTACTGACCAACCTTCCAGAAACTCTTTCTTTCAAGGAAATCTCTGGTATTGCGCATGACTAAAAATAAGCATTTCATTTTGAGCAATGGTTTGCCTGCTGAGACTTTTTATTATGCTTCGTTGTGGTCCCTCATGAGATAGTTGTGCTTTATGAACAACATGGCTTGTGTATGGGGGAACAGAGTAGATTCATCGGCAGAATATTTAATATAGTACTTGCAGTCCCTGGTTTGTGATAGACAGTTTGCCTGCCTGGGAGCGTAGGGACAAACAAGCTGACAGATTGGTGGATGCTGGGTGGGAGCGTTTTTTAGCAGCCTTGATGAATCACTGTGTCACAGCTTTTCATTTTCAGAAAGATTGTTTCTGAAAAACAAAAGGAGAGGTAGAGAATGAGACAGTTGGGGGTGTTTTCATTTAAATCAAAGATAAAATTCAATTAGAATAAAGATGCATTTAAAAATCCATGCTATTATGAAATATTTTGAGGAAGAAACCAAATCTAGATTAGCAGAAACAGAATTGCCCAGAGGAGCATTTGCCAGGTCTGCTCCATGCACAGGTGTTGTGTTTTACTTGCTCCTCTCCCATCAAAGCTAGGAGGATTCATATTTCGAGAGCATCAAGCAGGACTTCAGCTGGGGAGGAAAGATCCCATATGACCTTACAGGCAGGTCATTCAAGCAGAGGCTAATATGCTTGCACTGCATGGAGACACTGACCTCCACACAGCCAACTGAGAGAAGCGGGCTAGTTTAACATCTCCTGTGTGCTTAGAGAAGTGCAAGGCTTCTTCTACCTCAAGCCTGATTAATTAATGAAGACAATTCATTAATTAAAAGGACCCTATGTAGCTGGCTAGAAATAGAGGAGGCACAGATACACCTAGTATAGGATTTTATGGTGTTATCTCAGATGCAAATGGCAGGAGAGCAAGCCTGGTGCCTGCTTCTCCTTCCTCCTGGTGCTGAAAGCCACAGTCTCAGCAATCCTGCACAAGCTTACTTCTTGGGCTCTGTAGCCATGGTGACTGTTTAGTTTATCTGTTTTCTCACCATACCAAATTCATTGTCTTCTTCAAATTTGGCTTGGTGTTTTTTCTGTATCTTGTATTTCAAGCTTTGTAAGAACCTGTGCAGGTCAAAACTGACACATCATCCACATCATCCACATCATGTGGATCAACACCACATGCACAGGGGTTGTAGAGACAGGAAGGCAGACAGGATTCATCCTGCAGCCAGAACTTAAGTAACGCTGAACCCCTTTGACACTAGTGTAAGCAAACGGAGAGAGTCTAAATGCTATAAGGAGTAGCTCTGAGCAAAAGAGGTTTAAAATCAACGGCTCTTCAGAGAATAGCACTTTTCAGTCCATTTATAGCACATTCAGTTAGGAGACCAGTTTGAAGCTATAATAAAGGAAAACTCTGTAAAACACTACAGTTACAATCACTCAAAAAATTCTATATATGCGTGTGTGTGTGTGTGTGTGTGTATATAAGGATACAGATATATATTTATACACATTCATGTGTGCATGTATAAAACTGTGCGATTTCCAGATAGCTCTATTAGCTGGTGGTCATGAAATAAAAAGAAATCAAAGGTTGTGTTTCGTGTCCTGTGTGTGCCTGCCTCTTTCCATCTTGCAACCAGTCAGCAGAGCTAAGACAGAGATAAGGAAACAAGAGGCACACATGTGCACAGTGCAGGTTTATAAAAAGTGTAAAGCCTCTTCAAAGTGAGATACATACAGGCACTTTATTTTTAAACCAACACACGCAACAGGTCAGACAAGAGGCAGGAGCTGGTGTTGAGGGCCTGACTTCCTGACATGGTGGCCACTCACCTTGAGTGCCAGATGAGCCCTGGTGAAAGGGACTGCTGGGATGCTGAGTCACAGCATCAAACAGTCTGCAGAGCAAAACTTGACTAAAGCAAGGCAACCTGTGCCCTTTGTATCTTCCTAATGCAACAGAGTAATGCAGTGTGTTATCTGACTTTCCCCTCTTTTGTTATCAGTGGGAGTACCAAGTGTAGGCTGATGTGTGTAGCCTTTTTTTTTCCCCCTCTCCTTTCTCTTACTTTTCTGAGGTGTGATAAACTAACATTCCAAACAGACCTGTTTCATCTTCAAGGCAACAGGTCTACTGGTCCACTACCCAGATAGATCTCTTCACTTAGCCATTGATTACACTGATCCTCTTCACTGCTGTTTTTCTGACTAAAAATTACCTCTTCAGCAATTTATTTACCTCATTATCTCTGCAACACACTGACTAAATCTCAGCGTCTCTTGCAGCCTGGCCGCACCACCCTGCCTTGCTGTTCATATTGGGGGGTTTGCTCTAGAAGCCAGCCGGCCCAGGCAAGTCACAGGGAACCAAGGCCAAGGCGAAGCTGAAACCCCGCTCTGTAATTCTGAAGCTAATGCTAGAAATCCCCCCCATGCCCATGCATTTATCACTTATTGCCAGTAATTTCTTTACCTAATCCCAAACTTAATGGCAGGTCTCAGCTTTGTTTTTTCTCCTCAAATTACTTTACCAGTTAAGTGTGTATAATCTCTGTATAAAAGCAAAAACAGCTAACATGGTAATTATAGGTGGGAGTGCAGCACCTGCTATTCAAGACAGCCAGGCACTGAAAAGCGCTTGCAAGGCAGTTGAGGCGTGTGTGATCTGCAGATCAGAGCACTAGCATTGAGAACCCCTGCATGTCTGAGCAGAGCAACTCAATGCTCTTCATTTGCAACAGGAAAATTGAGTTAAGCTGTGAATATCCATTTGTTATTTACTTCCATTTTGCTGGTCGCTTGAATCAGTAGAAATGTGCAAGTATAGTTAGACTGGGAGATTGCATGTCACCTGTTGAGGACCAGCTGGTTCTGTAATAGCCTGTGCATGACCAGCTGAGAGACTCTTGGCTACAAAGCACCATTTTCAGTTGCATATACCTCTATAAGCAGGACTTCGTAGTCTTCTAAAACCAATGGAAATACATTTACTTAAAAGCAACCTCCTTTAGCACTAAGTCTGTGCAGAATCTTATATAGTTCTCTCCCTGCTGCTTCAGTTCTGCTTGTCCTATCTGTCCCACTCTCAGGAGTGGGGGGCCATGGCCAATATAATGAGCAGGACTCAGAACTGCTCTTGACCCCACAGGAAGTGCCTAGAAGAAGCTCAGCCTGTTTCTAATAGAAAGCTATGAAGCTAAAAGGAAGTGTTATGGCTAAATTAATATTTTCAGTTATAGGTCTCATTTGCAAAAATGAATGATTAAACTGAATCCATTATTTGGTAGCCAAGTGGCTACCAAAGGGTTTTTCTGGCAGTCTGTAATGGAAAACATGAACACTAACAATGGTAGCTCCTCATTCTCGGCAGCCTGCAGATGCCTATCACAGATACCAGCTCTAATTGAGAATGTGCAGTTAACTTTTTATTCATTCCTGTATAGGAGGATTTTTTTGTCCATTGCCCCCGCTTCTTATACTTTGACTCTGAAATGTGGCACTCAGCAAACTTTGGTTGTTTTGTGGTTATTTACAATGCAGTTTCTCTTGTCGTTGATTCCAGATTGACAAGTACGCTCAGCGGGACCTGAAGAAAGGGCTTCATTTGTATGGGACAGATGGAAATATTGGCCTAACTAATGCATGGAGCATCATTCAAACAGATGTAAGTCTGAATTACTTTCTTCTCTTTACCCACTGGGCTCTGTAACAGTATATTCTGGGAGGAATCTAATTAAACTCCCATATCCCAAATCAACCTTCTCCCCCTGCCCAATCAGCACATTAGCAGGTAAAGCATCAGCTTTTTGTGACAAACAGTAATTTTGGTTTTGTTGTTTGGCTTCTCCTTTGCTGAAGATGATTTCTATTCAATATTTACATCACGTTGACTCCTGAAGATCAATTAATTCTGTGCCTCGTTGAAAATGCAGGACATGGTCAGAGAGGAAAAAAGCAGCTACCTTCCCTTTAAAGTCAAAGGGAACAGCACAGCTTACCCTGGAATGAATAGCAATAGTGTAATAACAGGGAGCCACTTCAAACCCTTTTCACTTCTGTCTCCTTTCATGGCCAATGTTGGTTTGCAACCTTCTCCTACCATCAGCACATTTTTCCCAGCAGAAGTCTGTTGTCCTCCATCACAGATGGGCTGGGAATGCTTTTTGCTTGTTTTGTCACCACTACAATGTCCTTTGGATTCTCTGATAATACTCTGCTAGCATTTGCCTCAAGGATGGGCTACACTGAGCTTGACAGCTGGCTTCCTCCTTTTGTCCTCAGCTGACTCACTGAGGAAATGCCATCCGTTGCAGTTCAGCTTTGTTGTTTTCATCCTTCTCCTTTTGTATTCAGATCAATCATTTCTCTAGGTGTAGGCTTTCTAGTCTGATTTCCTCTGCTTCTTGAATGAGGAGAGGTGGGGAGTCCCTTCAAATTTTCTTCAGCTTTAGGAAGAAGTCCCATTACTGTCCTGGCCTCATTCAGAAATCTGGTGTAGCTTTCTTGGAGAATTCCCTCTAGAGGCATCAGCATGGTATGGACTTGCCGGGCTCTTGTCTCTGTTGTCTTAAATTGGCCAAAGAAGATACCTACCCCAATGCTTCTAAGTCTTTGTGAGCTGTTCAGGCTGAGAAATGGGCTACCTACCACATTTTGGTATGAGAAACTTGCTCATCTACCCTTTCCTTCCTCTACTGACACTTGGGCAGATATCTGAATTATTCAGCTTTCAGCTTGGGAACGTTTGAGATTTGCAGCTGCTCTGCTATACAGTACAGATAGGCAGGCTGCTAAGGAAGGTGCTAGGAAATCAAAAATTCAGAATCACTAGCAGAATCCAGGCTAGACAAGACTTGCCAAGCCCCTAGTGTATCTCTGGAGCTGTGTGAGCTATCTGTACCAAGCTAAGTAGGTTGGCAGTGACAGCACCGTGTGTGAGAGACTTAGGTGGCTCAGGTCCTGTGAACGTGCTAAGCTCTCCTTTCCTGTGCTGAAACAAGAGTATGTGGAGGGTGCCTGCTCTTACTTTTAACAGGTCATGGCATTTAGCAATCTTTTTTTTTTTTTTTTAATATTTTCTCTTCTCAATACTATGATCAAACATGAGAAGCTACTATTAATTGCTTATAAGGAAAATGTATTCAGAGGTTCTAGCCAAAGAGTACATCATGTGAAATGTAGATTAATTTTAATATCACTACTTATTTAAAAAATATATAAGTTATACTTCCCCAAAACCAAATAACTTTGCTATTAAAAAATATTAATAGTAAATATTAATTAGGCTTCACTAACATCTCAAGTACTAAAAATGTATGTCAAAGATAGAAGGGAAAGCATTATTTGGTAGATTCGTGGGATGTAAAACTCATGCTTTTGCTTCTCTTCCTAGGAAATAGGTGTCTATGGTGGCATGTCTAGTTCACCTATCAATATTTTTTTTCCAAGAAGTTCCCAAATTAGACCTGGTTCAGAAACAATGTAAAGAATATTAGAAATCTGGAATTTACTTTTAGTGAGAAATTTAAAATTTCTGCTTACCCAGAAAAAGATAAAATAGTGATGTGATTATAGCCTATAAAAAGAGAACAAAGAGGAAAAATGTTTTTGAAAGTAGAGAGCTCTGTAATTTTTGGAAAGGAAGCGCAGTGTGATCCAAAAGCTAGAAATTTAAGCTACACATATTGTATGGTGAAATGCAGAAGGATGGCAGATTCTTTCACCCATGTCAAGATAATGTTTGTCTAAAGGAAACTATCTTGCTCAGCCACAAGTTCGGTCTTGAGGCAGGACTCAATGTTCTGTGGCTTGTGTAGCGCTACAGATCATGCTAGACTGTAATAGTGGTTACCCTGACCTTCAGACCTATTACAATTTGAGTGTCTTAAAAACTTAAGGTGAAACTAAATTCAGCTAGTTCTCAGGACCACAAAAGAAAACTGGGAAGAATCATCCTACAGGCCACATACAGTCACATCAAATCATCCCTTCTTTCTAGCATAACTACTGTGAAATTACCATGCAGTGTCTTGACAGTGCTACAGTGTTAAAGTCTGTGTGGTCCCAGCACTGGGCACTGAGGGGACCAGCAAAGTGCTCCCACAGATCCACTTCCGCTGCTCTGCGTAATTGATTTTCACGTGTATCTCTCAAAACTATTCAGCACCAGCCTATTGCAGTGGTGCAGTGAAAGCAATCCCAGCATGGTTAATTATGTAAAGCACTTTGCAGATGAATAGCACTGTGTAAATGCCAAGTATTATTTTTTGTGTTCAATAATAATCATTACCCCTTACATCCCCAAACAGTATAGTTTAATCACTAATAGGGGGATTAGGAGCATTCCAGGACTTCCAGAAAGGAAGGTCTCAGCCCAGCTGTTTTCAACCTGGCTCCTAGGAGACTACTGGCAAAAGACACCCCCATTAGAGCTAATCATGTTGGCATATAGGCAAATGTCTTGGTACTGATATATATATATATATTTATTTCCTTTTCTAATGGAGCCAGTAGACATCAGTCATTGGTTGAGCAATGAGCCATGTCTACACATGGATGGAAAAGAGCAGCCAGGGTGAGGGGAGACAAAGCAAAACATGACAGTGGGAGCAATGTTAATGAGTCCTCCTCCTCCCTTTTCCCCTTTGCATTTGCACTCCTCTTCTTTGCACAAACGTCACTCAGCTTAAGCAGAAGGATGGCACTCTGATTAAAGCATGAGGCGCAGACACCAGGGAGCTAAGCTCTGGCATAGGCTTCTGTTCTTCCTGCCAAAGACCAGCCCCATCCTGGGTTTACTAAATAGGCCAGTGTATAGCAACAACCAGAAAAAGGGCTTTGATTTTTATAGAGGGCTGATGGGAATGGGGGAGGCAACAAAACAATAACAAAAAAACACATTTTTTTTTTTTTTTTTTTTTATAGAAACAGAAGCACATTTAGCAGGTGGCATTTTGCTTGTGTGTGAATGCTTGATCATAAATTACAGAGGAGTTTAAAGTGGCAGTATGGCTGAAAGCTTACTTCTTTCAGCCTTGTACCTCAAGAAAGGGGAACGTCACTCTACAGTTCATCGCTGGGAACACAGAATCAGCAGGTCTATCAGCCCTGACTTTAGGGATGAAGCTTTTCTTTTAGTTCATGACTGATATTTTCAGACCCCCAATAATGGAGCTAGGTTCAGCAGCACACACATACACTCTGTTAGAGGAAAAGCATTAAACTTTTCTGGCAGAAGCCTCTAGATCAGGAAGCTGTTTCAAACTGGAATATCCTATCCTATTTTATTTTATTTTTTTTTTAATACCTTCAATTTACCAAACTCATTGCCTTTCTCAAGGGAGTTTCAAACCTTAAAAGGAACAGACACACAATCAGGTGTCTTTGCACATTGTGAGCGGGAACTACAAAAGCATACAAAGTAATTTTAAACCTGACTAAAATTCCAATACTTCAGGCTGTAAGTAGCACCTGAGCAGCATTTCAGTCCATAACAACCACGCTCTGTTAGTCACAGGTGGAAACCACTAAGAAATGAGAAATGGGCATTAATTTTTAAAATGCTGCTTCATCACTAACATCAGGATCCTTTTAACTAATCGGTCATATTCGGCTCCCTTTCACTGCTCTTTAATGCCTTTCATGTCTGCTTAGGCCACTGTAACTGAGAGCAACTTGATCCAATCTCCCCCCATACTGTCACTGATTTGATGTTAGATTGAAGTACACTATGGATTACTTCAGCAGTAATCCAAACCATCCATTAAGTGTATATTTTTTAAATTAGAACTTATTCACTACTTTTCATAGTGATGGAGGGAAAAGCCATATACAAGGCACCATGACCCTAAGTCTCCCTCACAATTTTGATAACAGAAAAAACATTAACTGCTAACATCCTGAGACAGAGATTCAGTATCTGGAGTGGGGGATTAATTTTTATTCATAAGCCCTATCCCAGTCTTGCTGTTTTTTGTTTTTTTTTTCCAAGAATTTGGCAAAGAAACTATGATCCACTTATACTAGTACTTTAATACTAGAATAGCCAGTAAAATACAGAATGTTTTTAAATCTTCTTTTGCATGCTGTCACTGCAGTAAGACAGAAATATTTTATTTAGCATTCATTTCCAGTGGGTGCTACCCCAGGCCAGAGCAACAATTGCTTGTTGACACAAAACTAATGCTACCTGGGAGCAGCATAGCATTTTTAAGTACAGCCCAGAGCCCTCCACGCCATGTGACACTGCCTAGCTGGAAAGTGCTCTTCAGCCCATGACCTCAGGCTGCATCATGGTGCTAAGCAGCCCTGAATTATCCAGAACTCTCAGGAGCCAACTTGGCACCCCCCAAACTTCCCAGCAACCCCTCCGGCAATCAATATATGGCAGCCACTGATGCCTCCTTAGCAAAGGAGCAGGGTAGTGTGTTTTGACATTTCAGGAGGCAGAGCTTCTCACACAAAACAAGTGAGGCAAACAGGAGAGTATCTTAAGCATTCTTAGTAATGTGGAGCAGCTTAGATACATATTGTTTTAACATTTTTTTGCTTGTTTGAGCAGTGTTTCCCCAACTTCCATCAGTGCCCATAGAACTACTGTCCAATTGTCATCTTATTGCATTAAGCACCAGCATGCCTTTCTACCACACACATGCTTTCACTGCTGCAAGCCATAGGATCAGGTGCTGTGGGGTGTCCAAGTCAAGGCACCTTCAAGGTATTGCTATTCAAAAGGCAGTATCTGACATTTCTGAAACTATCTCCTTTTAGTGAGTGGGAGTCTCAATAAAATAGAGGTACTATTAGTCTGTAATTGTTTCTGAAAACATCTTATTGTTTCCCATTGAAAATAGGGACACAATTAAGCAATTAGGCAGTCTTGTCTAATTTAAGTGCTAAGTAGTGAAATGAGCAATACAGGACTGCAAATGTGCCCCAGCATGTGGCTGTAGCTTACCTTCCAAGGATCATCTCCACAACTGCTTTATGCTGTTCAGGCATCTTTGCTTTCTGGACATAGCAAAACATCAGCCTTTGTAGAAGAACAGAAGGTCAGAAGTAATAACTGTCACCAACAAGCTGCTCATTTTGGATATTTTCTTCCACATGATCTGTGCTTTTTCCATCCTCCAAGTACAGGACTGTCTCCCAACTCTCCTTGCTCAGAAACTCTGTAACTTAAAAAAAAAAAAAAAAAAATGTTTCTCTCAAATTTCACAAGGAAGGTCTCCTATCCCAGATTCTCATGCCTTTTCATTCTTTTCCACACTTGAGCTTAGCGCTAACTCTCATCACTAGCTCTGCCTTGCCAACGAGCAGCACCACCCAAATAGCAGCATTTAATCCTCTGTACTTGTACAATACACTGAAAAGCCATGTGGACAGGCAATGTGTGGCCAAGATCAGACCAATTTAGCCCATTTCAGGTTATCTTTGCAACTGCATCCCCTCCTAGTTCCACTGTTGGGCTTTTTGGAAGCATTCTCCTTACGGTCTCCAGAATCCCAATCCTAGAGCACTTCCCAGCTACTTTCAGCTGCTCATGCTCTACTACAGCAGCTGCCCGCAATAATGTTAGCAATCTCTTAATAATCAAACCCTTATTTTGTCTTGATCCTACATGGCCTGTCAGACATCCTTGACACCTAGCCATACAATAGCATGGAGGAGAGAGGGCTAGTCTCAACCTGCACAAACTTGTGTCACTCATGTCTGGTCTGAATGTCACTCAAATGCCTCAGCCCTTGATATGCTGCCCTCTATATCAGTGGTGAACAGCATTTCCAAGGCTTGCTATTTCCAGCCTGCCCATCACTTCTTACTCTTACCAAAAGATAAGTCTTCTGACTCTGATCAACTAGTGACAGTAGCCTGCAAGACCTTCTGGTTAAAATTTCTAAATAAACCCTCTCTCCTCAAATGGTTGGCATTTGTTCACTATAGTTCCCATGTGCTTTGCGTGTTCTGCATGCAGAACCATAAGGAAACAAAAGTAACAAAGTCACAAACTTTTTTTCCTTGCAAGTCATTTTGATGAAAATGTTGCCTGTAGACTCCCAAATCAAATGCTCGCAAGCTATGGATTGATTTCTGTCACAGACCAAATGAGAGGATTGTGAGCAGACCCTCAGGGGGATATATGCTGCTCCTGGAAAGGCTTCTGACTTTTGCTTGGCAGAAGAAAAACACTGTTCTGTGAGCAATGAAACTTCTCTATCTGCCTACATGCTGTGAGCACTTGCAGCAGTGGAGATGAGATGCAAGGCAGTGTGTGTGACACCTCTGCCCTCTATTGGCATTGATTGCCTGGCTGATCTTCTCCAGTGAGTGCTCTAAGACCTGAGCACTCAGCTCTCCAAGCAAATAAACCCCCAAAATACTATATTTAGGGAAAGCTCTCCCTTAGGCCCATATGTAAACATCAGGATCTGAAGTAGGCCCTTAGTCCTGGCAATGTTATGAACACCGTGTGGTTATGAGTCTTTACGTACAAGACAAGCATTCTGTGTACGGATGTGAAAAATAACGTACATGCCTATATAACATCAAGTTAAAAAAGTAAAAGACCTTTGCAAGTCATTCTGGGGATAAATAGGTGCTGCTGGCACAGATCTCAAAAAGCATGAGGTATGCCATGATACAGAGCAGCTCTGTAGCCTGATGTTTGTAACTCCGTGTAGGCTGTTTTATATTATTCACTGGTGCTAAAGCTTCTAAATACCTCCAAGTTCCATACTTTCTGACTTAGCAGAGGAGTAACAGATGGTATATATAGCTCCATGCTATTGAATATTAGCTTATTTTGTCTCACAGGAATGGCCTAGGATGATAATATACCCAGTTCCCCAAGAGGAAAGATGCATGTAACAATGCAGAGAACGGCTCTGTGAGCCTCTCCCATACTTTTCATCCTGCTACCTAAATACAAATCTAATTCAGCACTAACACAGCAACATACATTGTTTCACTGGATACATACACTTAAAGCACCACTATTTAAGAGCATCAGATGATGACATTAAGGACCTTTTCCAAAGAGCAGAGGGAATAAATCTTTACAGAATAACTTAAGAGTTAGGTCGACTCTTCTCAACTCCTGGTTGGTGTTTCAGCCCCTGCAGTGTCCTGCTGCTACAAATACGTGCCTTTCTTCTTCATTCTCTCAACATTAGCTATTGTACAAGACTACTAAATACTATAAAGACTTATTCTATAAGTGGTAGAATGGGTGGGAAGAAGAGTCTATTCATGTAAAGCTAAGATACTGCATTCCCTTAAAGTCTCACATCCCAGCTGGTGTAATGAGAACGCAACAGATTTGTGTCCACCAGGAGGCATGGAAGATTCTTCCACTTCCTCTGAATGAGCAGGAATCACTGTCAGCCCATACTTACAGTGTTGCTTGGATCTTCTTTTTCCAGTTCAGATGCTGTGGAGTCTCCAACTATACTGACTGGTTTGAAGTGTACAACACAACTCGGGTGCCGGACTCCTGCTGCCTGGAGTTCAGTGAGAACTGCGGGCTCCACTCCCCAGGGACCTGGTGGAAAGCGGTGAGTAGCTCCAGCAGTAGCTGAGCAGTCTGCTTGCAACGCTGCAACACAGGCAAAGCGCAGCTAGTCAGCTATAGGTGTCATCTACAGGTGACAGGGCTATACAGATGTGTTATAACCTGTGTCATCATTAATCAGAGAATTTCAGTAGGCTTATGGTGAGCCATGATTTCCAACTTTGGACCTAATTTCTCAACTCTTGTTTTACACTGCAGACAAGTACTTTGAAACATTCACCTGGAGCACAGTCTAGCTACAAAATGACAGAGCTGTCTTATTTATGTGCTACCTGGTGTGGCAGATAGGGATAAAGAAGCCCTGCATCATTATCCATTAACAGCAGATTTGGGTGACAGCTCAGACAGTCACTAGACTTAAGGGCTGAGTCAGCCTGGGGTGCCCTGGAAGCCCCAACTTGAGGACTTTGGCTGCACAGTACAATAGAGTGTTTGTCCCACTGAACTCCCTGAGCAACCCCTATTCAAGCCCAGATTTTTTTTTGGAATGAGTCTCTGTACTTCCCTGTAATCAAATTCAAAACTTGATGGGGTAATTTCCTCAGCATGGTCTCAGAAGGATCATTCCACAGCAGATAGTCAGAGTCTCTATTCCTGTCTGAAATAAGCTCAGCAATTCTTTGTGCTAATTACAGGTACTGTAATTACCCAGGAGGGAAGTAGGGGCAAGGCCAGCTAGTGAAGTGTAATTAATGGTGTTTTGCTGATTCTTGTGGTTTGTGAAGGAAGACACTCTGCGAGCTCTCTTGGCCACTTTCTAATGAGATTTCATATGCATGGATTGGTATTTGCAGCAGCTGAGCTCCAACCAAGCCTCGCTCCCTTGTATCTCTAGAGTAGCTCCAAAACAGATTTTTAAGCACTGAAGAATTTTTGTTTCTTATTTTAACCTGGGTACCCAGATGATCAGTGCAGGTTAACCAGGCTAAAAACAGATCTTCTGGGGAGGGCCTTAACATTTTTTTATTTAGAAATACTTTAAAAAGCATTACTGAGAACAGCTCTCACTAGTATCTTTAGGGTGGTATATTACATAATGATAACAATTGTTTTTTTTTTCCTGATACATGGAAAAAATGAAAAAAAAAATTAAAGATTCACTTTGAAATTCTGAAGTGTTCCTAGTTGGCTCTTAGAAGGCAAAGACACCCAAATCCATTGCTTGCTTATTTTTAAATACTGGTCCAGGAGGGACACTTGTGTGTCATTACAATTAATATTGCATGGCCAAGGGCTAGCCCAGGTTGAAATGATGATTCAGGCTGCCTAGCAACCTAATGACCTGGCTCTTTTTGGTCTTTGTATTCTTAGGGAATTAGCGCTTCATGATTATGGATAATAAATACTTCTCCCTGCCCCCCTTCCTTCTTTTTTTTTTTTTTCCCCTAGCCTTGCTATGAAACAGTGAAAATATGGCTCCAGGAGAACTTACTAGCAGTGGGAATCTTTGGACTGTGCACAGCTCTGGTGCAGGTACACTCTAATATTGATTTCAATTCCTAAGTGATGGCAGCTAAATGAGCAATAGTAGATCCAGACATTCTCTAAGCCTGTTCTAATAATTTCAAATTTTTCTTGAAAAAATCTCAGAGATTTAACAAAGCTATATATTTTCATTCTTTTAAAACACTGTGCACAGGGTACACAACTAGTAGTTCTGTGCAAACTTTCTGTTTTATCATATGCTCTGGAGAGTATGCACTTTATCAAGGGGTATCTAAGGACCACCTTACCTCTATTTATCCATATTGTATTTTTCCATTTGTATATTTTCTATCAGACCTGTATTTGTTCCATAATTTTCCAGAGAAGAATGACAGTTTAGGCTAATATCTAACTTCTAGATAACGTAAAGGTAGTATAAAATTTCAATCGTACCCTCACTTCCAGGGTAAAGTTTGGATGTTGTTACCTTTTATTCATTTTCTAACAGACCAGTTAAACATTTAAAACATTTCAAAATCCTTAAATCTCAAAATTTTTAATCTATTAAGTGGAATTATGTCCACAAGACTGGCTAAGAATTGCCTGTCAGATTTTGATCTGTCATCGTTTCAAGCAGAGTCAGGGTTGGTACAGTACCTTGTCTCTTACACAGACATACCTTTAATCCAACTATTCACAGTTCTAGCCTTAGTGTAGTCACAAGGGCATGAACCTCTGCTTAAAATACACAGGTGAAATCTGTGCTGAATTCAGCCCGATTCATCTATACTCTGCCCTCTTTTGTGGTCTGAAGTCCCACTCCTGAACACTGTGAAGACAGAGCTTTAGTTTCCTGTTCCATCTCTCACACTGAGTGTGTAAGCAGAAAGGATGGCTTTTCTAAGCTAAGTAGTGCTTTAGGGCTCCAAATGAACCTCTAGTTTTAAGTAGTACAGCATGCCACTACCAAGCAAGAGGGAGCCTGGAACTATAAATCAGCTCATACTCTTCAGATTAGGCAGAAGAGCACGTCTTACTGTCTCCTAAGTCATGTATTGTCTGCAGCGTATTAATGCAAATGCCTGACCCTCTGTGGGCCCAAATTCAGTAGAGTTTTTGTTTTCTGGTATACTAAGCAGATACGCTTAGGAAATGGATAAGCGCAACAAAGAGAGTAGAGAGACAGTATAAATTAATCTGTTACTGCGTTTTAAAGAAGCATCCATGCAGCACTCAGGGAGTCTTTAAAAGATACATTTTAAGCCCAGCAGACCATGCCAGAGGTCTTCCCACAGACTGTGATTTTCTATTCAGGGTTTTTAAGGGCAAATGATAGCTCTGTGACAAAGAGAAATTACTTACTTCCCGGGGAGAAAATATTTCAGACACTTTGAAAATGCGAATTAATATTTCTAATAAATTGCTGTGGAACACAGAAAATGCTTCAGAACACAAAGACCTTTGCCAGGGTCTATCTTCAGCTGCACTATGTGACTGATTCTAATCAATGATGAAACACTTGATCTGCTGCCACCTCAAATAAATTGGGCTCCCTCTGTTGTTGCTGTTAGGGTGCTCATCTGGCCCTAGCAGTATGACAGCTTTTGTTTTTCAGGGTAATGATATTATGGTTAGAATCATACAATGATATAACTTGAAGGACATACAGCACATGTGACAGAAGAATTTTTTTTTTTTTTTTTTTTGTCATGCATGCTGAAGATTGTAAAATACACTCAGTTGCTAGGGTTGTATTGTGTCTCTGACTTTGAATAGCTTTGTTAAGAATTAAAGGTCCTAAAAACTGCTTCCAAAAGATGTATGCTTACGTAAAACAGCAAACTAAAGCAGTGTTATTTCATTCTGAAGGAAAGGTAAGCGAAGGAATTGCATCTATTTAACCTGACCCTTTTTTCATTTTTGCTTATAAAATAGTAGTATGCTATTAGTCATGTCCTCTTCCTGGGA